>CM053792.1:554354551-554604551 GCA_028749045.1 Cupressus sempervirens
CATACATTACGCGTGTCATCCCTCAAAGTGAAGTGGCGGAGGGATTATGGAATGGACGAGGCTATAAAGAATGATAAAAGATGGAAGTTTTGTGATAAAATAGTGAGAGAAGTGGTTAAAGAGCCTGGACAAGTAATTCCCCTCAGATACCTGGAGAAAAGGAGAGAGAGGTTACATTTGCCTTATAAGGTGCAAACCTTTCTGAAGCAGTATCCTGGTCTATTTGAAATGTACATGGATAGAATCAAACCCAAAACTCAGCCTGTTCCATTTCTGCGCATCAGTGATCGACTGGCTCAATTTTTGGAGGAAGAAAAGAGGATTAAGAATGATAATGAGTTACTTCTGATTGATCGGTTGAGAAGGTTACTTATGCTCACTCAACAGAAAAGCCTTAGTGTTCAGAAGCTCGCTGATGTGAAAAGAGAGTTTGGCTTTCCGGATGACCTTATATCCACTTTATCTTCCAAATACCCTAATCTGTTTAGCGTTGTTGTCAGTGATGATGACGGTCCTACTCCTCCCTATGTGCAACTTGCGTCATCAGAACTTTCCAATACCAGTGCCAATACCGCTTCTCTCTCTGCAGTAGAGAGGAGGGCACAAGAAGAATCCCTTAAGACTGGGAGACCTTACACTCCCTCTTTCAGTATCTGCTTTCCCCCTGGGATGATGTTGAAGAAGGGAATGATGGAGTGGACAAGAAACTGGATGGAGCGTCCTTATATATCACCTTATATAGATTCAACTCATTTAGATCCGGCTTCGCCTGAAATGGAAAAGCGAATGGTGGGTGTTTTACATGAACTACTTTCCCTTACTGTACTTCGAAGGATGGCTGTTCCAACATTGGGAAAATTTTGTAATGACTTAAGATTGCCGAATGCATATCCAAAGATTTTCACAAGACATCCGGGAATCTTTTATTTGTGCCATAAGGGTGGTATCAAAACAGTAATGTTGCGAGAGGCATATGACAGGGCAGATTTGATTGATAAAGACCCCTTGCTCCTCATAAAAGAGAAATTCTGTCAACTTCTAAGTGAGGGCCGTGAGGAGCAGGATAAGGAAAAATGAACTGAAATGGACAGTGATTCTTCAGAAGAAGGAAGCAGTATCAGAAGGGACATGAACACTGAAGATATGATAAAAGATGATACTGACATTGGAGATGAAGCAATTGCTGATCAAGAAGAAAAGTAAGTTGATGATAATGCAGGCTTTTGGTTTTCTTCTCCTGATGCAATAAGTTGCAGTTTTAAGTGATAAAGTCGGCTGCACATTTTTAGTCAGAGTTATACACTGTCTGAGAAATAGTATGATGATGAGGAGAAACAGCTGCAGCCCCTCCATGCTTTCTATATGCAAACCATATCGAAAGCCTTCAAATGATTCTGAATGCTGCTATAGCAATATTATTATGAAATATAGCTAAACAAGATATGCCTGTGTTTAGCAGAATTGAACATTGAGAAAATGTTCCTTGATTTCCCTTTCTTCACAGCCCTTTTAAGTACATCAGAAAATAACATGACATACTTGGCAACTGAGGGAATTTGATCAACTTTCACAGAAGCTCATTGAGGAGAAACGTGTGTTGTCTCCATTTTGGTAGGATACAACTGCATATCCAATTCTTCTGCAAGATGCAAACAGTGGACTGATTCAGGCGAGAAGGAGCTCACTGGATTTTTCCATTTGGTCCAAGGTTTCCTTCTTCACAAACAAGTTTTGTAAGTGCTTACAAAATAGAAATATCATGAAGATGAAAGTAGCATCGAACAATGAAACGAAGAACACTAATTTTTTTGGTCGTGCATGATGGTCACTGAGAAGGGCTTTCTCCAAACTTTTTGTTTTTGAAGATCAAATACATTAATGTCCGCGAGTGTTCACATCTCTACTTTATTGTGCATTTTAGGTGCTAAATTTATTATTAATTTATGTCCTGTCAATGTGTGAATCCTCTTCCAACCTGGTTAAAAAAAACTGGTTTTCAGTATTTACTTATTTAGTCTAGATGTTACCATCATATTTTTTAAACTTCAATTCTTTGTGTGATTTTGATGACAAAAGTAAAGTGTCTGTCTACAATTCTTACAAAGTATTGGGAATTTGCTTAGCAGTTGATGATAACAAATAGATGTTCTGTTGACTTACATAATTAATACCAGACTGTCTTCATATTTACCTATGCATGATTTAGGTTTAGGTGGAGCACTTACATCTGAGTAGGCTTAACCTTTATCTTGGCATTCTATGAATGAAGATGTAGTTTCTAGTCCTGTCCAGTTTTTCGGAAGAGTAGGCTATCAAATGGAACCTGCTGTTTAGTCGGAAAAACTTTTAACTAAATTTCTGAAGTTTTTAAGAGTGATCTTTGATATGTATGAATGAATTTTAGTTAATAAGACTTCTGAAAGGCTCATCAAAGGAACCTTAGGTTCGGAGGGGGAAAAGGCTGAATCTGAACAACAGAAACTACGAGACAGAAATAATTGCAGGTAGATTTCAATTCCGATTTCTGAAATAGTTGTAGTAAACTTATTAAGCACAAGTGATCAAGTTACGTTGTATGACGCTGGAATTTCTAACTTGAGAGCCTTCTAGTAAAAAAAATTATTTTTCCATCAAGATTGTAACAAGCGTCTAGTAGGTATACAGTATAACAATCTGTCATTATGTAGAAAAATCTTTAAACAACTATATTGCCTTTTCTAACAAGAGACACATTATGTCCAGTTCCTGCCTTCACTTTGAGCATATAATTTGTGTTTGGAGTCACATTTCAAAATCAGAAATGGCAGAAGATTAAAATAATATTACCAGAGAGTATGACCGAAGAAAAAAGTAGCAGAAGTTAATTAACGGTAAAGTAATTTTTTAAGACTACGCTTCAAGCAAGAATAGAAATTGGATGCCCTTTCTAAAGCATGGGGCCATATTCTTTCTAAAACTTTGTAATTAGAGCGGAAGATTTTATTTCTAATGGATCATAGTTAACTTTGGACATGTAATGCAACAAATGTTGTTGTGCTAAGGCCTATAGTTGAATTTGATTTTGAAACCGAGGATCAACATCATGACTATGGTTCTGAACCAGGCTCAAATTTGTATCTGGACAAAGAATTCTTGATAAGAAAAGGTGAAAACAATAGAATCAATTTAATAATTGATTTTATATATATGTATGTATGTATGTATATTTATTTTAAGGGCAAAGGTGGACGAGGCACCAGTGTATATGTATGTATGCATATATATTTATTTTAAGGGCAAAGGTAGACGAGGCACAAGAATATATATATATATATATATATATATATAAAATAAGTAACCGGATTCAAGTGCTTATTAGGGAAAGAATCTGGAAAGAAAACCCCAATTCACAGCCAATACAAATGAATAATTCAACATCAAATACAATTACAGCTGGTGAAAGTATTTCTAGGGAGCAACACTGTAATCTTTATCTATAGCAATTAAATGCGCTAAGTCTGGAAAGTCATTCACATAAATACTTAGTCTTGTGGAATCAAGATTGATACCATCAGACCCCCATTTTGCTAATAAATCAGCAGCAGTGTTGCCTTCTCTGTAGGTATGTGAAATGTGGCAAATTTCAAACGAATCAATCAAGTTCCAGATTTTAGTCATGATATATCTGATTCTCCAGTTAAGAATTTGTCTCTTAATGCAAGCATTATTATTCTTTTCTATTATAATTATTATAAGTATTACTATAATTATCTATGTACCTTGGGGATGTATCCCTACATTTTCAGATCTCATTGCGCACCAGATATGTTTTGAGGACACATGGATGGGTTGGTAATGTCCCCTACTTGTCCTCGATTTGTTGAAAAACTAGAGATATGACTGGGACATGAAATGCTTGTAGGAAACGTTTAGAAGTGTCAGGAGACAGCTAGGGAATTCCTAGACATCCTCCAATTATGCCAAGGATGGCTTGCCTGACCATCCTCTACAACCTAGTAAAATATAAATTTGTAATTCCAAATTTTAAAGAAGGGGTTTGGAACCCATAAGTGTGCTCCATAATCACCCTAAAACTTAAACAACCCCACAGACATGGAAAACAGAACGCTCTCTATATTTGTCATTGAGCATTTAGTGAAGTAAAAGACAAAGAAAGAGGAAAACTGTGAGAATAGAAGAGAAAGACCGTGAGAAAAATGTAAGAGAGCATCCAAATCTACATAATTTGAGTTAAGTTTACCATCTATTGTTCATTTGCACAAATTATCTTGTTTTTTGTCTTTTTCAAAGTTTAAAATAAGTGGTGTTCTTTTGCTTTTTGCTTTTCAACTATGTTTTGGTTTTCAAAATAACAAAAAACAAATCAATTAGTAGTGCAGGTGAAAGGGGGCTTTCGGGAGTGGGATTGTTGCTGGGACTGTGAGTTCAAATGATCCACTCAGACGCCTTTACTTTTTCCTGAAAGTTTGTTGAAAGCATCGATTTTTTCCCTTTTTTCTAAAGGATTTTTCAAAGGGTTCATTCGATCTTAAAAGACCCTTTTTATGATTTTCGGCAGCCATAGACAGACAAAAAAAAAATTTCAGGGGGAAGTAGAGTTTATTTCTAATACAAAAGTGAATGAAGTGCAAAAGGTTGTGAAAAAATAACCATAGTTTAAAAGGTCAAGGGTAGATTGTACATGTAGGATGAAGTGACAAATAAGGGAATGCCATTTGGGGACTGTTGGGATCTAAATTGTAGTGTCAATCTTTCTTGAGTTCCTGCCATCATGTCTGTTGGTCATATTTGACCCATTGTTTATAAGTTTATAACCAATCCAAGAGATCTTAAAAGACGGATCTTTCTATTGTGTTTTTTTCACCCCTTCAGTAATCATCTAAGTTTTCAATACAAGAGAAGTATCTTTCTGGTGTGTTCCCCCTCCTTCTGTAAATCAGCTATGTTGTCAAAATCCAAAATTGGCTAATTGTTTACCTTCTGGATTCTATTGCAAAATTCAAGAAGTTCGTGAGTCGGTAAACCTCCTGAATCCATGAGAAATGAAAGAGTGAAGGTCACCAAGTTTGCAAACTAGGGAAGTTAGCAAAATGGTGACAAAATGCTATGAATGTAGTTTGTAAACTTGCTGAATGTGAGACAAGGGAAACAAATGTGTTTAAGTCTCAACAAGTTTAACTTCATGGACTTGCCAAAAGGTTGACAGAGTTCTTAAGTTTTCAAAAAGTGCAGAAGTTTGATATTGTTCACCATGTTGGCAACAAGTCCAAATGATTGAAGAAGGAAACAAAGAAATTTGCAAGGTTCTTGATGTTGTTAAGTTTGCTAATTTCCGAACCTAAAGTTTAACACATTGAAGAGAAATAGAAGAAGATAGAGAAAGAATAAAGAAACGTGGCTAAATTCTAAATGTTTGCAATATGTAAGTTTGCAAAACTTAGTGTGACAGTTCATGGAAGGCCAAAAAATCTAGCAAGCAACAATGCAAGAAAGGAAATATCAAAATGTTTTGCACACCAACACCTGATTTTAATTGCTGAGAAACAAATGAAATGGCTTCTTTTCTACTCGATCCATTCAATATGCTCGCCATTAGTTGGTGTAGGAGCACCTAGGGGTTATTTGTTTTCAACCCTCAAATTTTGGTATGTAAGATCCAATAAGGATCATGGTGAGAATAAGGACTAGCCACGAGTCCAATAGGTAAGTTTGTGAAGGTTTGAATGTGTTTGCATGTAACTGCCAAAATTGGGCAAAACTTGTCAATGTATTGGCCAAAAGTTGCCATGTGAGCCAAACTTGGGCATGTAAAGTTCCCGTCATAAAATAAATAATTAATCAAACCTTTGTGTATGGGCCGATTGATTTAGTATAATGCGGACCCATATTTATTTAATTGTTTCCGTAGGTGTGATCGTCGGCTATC
Organism: Cupressus sempervirens; assembly: GCA_028749045.1. Classification (NCBI taxonomy): domain Eukaryota; kingdom Viridiplantae; phylum Streptophyta; class Pinopsida; order Cupressales; family Cupressaceae; genus Cupressus; species Cupressus sempervirens. The sequence goes on from CM053792.1 coordinate 554,360,478, forward strand.
TTTGTAAACCCTTAAAAAGTTCCTCCGAAAGGTATTTAAGCATGACATGTAGGTAGTAGTTGGTATGCAATTTGGATTATTCTCTCTGTATTGCGAATTCCTGTTGGAGTTCTCTGTGTTCACCATTTCGGAAGTGAAAGACCTTCCCTACTTGGCTATTCCGATTTCATTGGGATTCAACCCTTAAGCTATTCCATCTGTGTATTCTTGGCTCAGAATTGGCAAATCGAAGCATTCTTATGTGCAAATATCATTGTTTTTGGAATATATCTATCTTAATTCGTGTGTGGCAGTGTGCAATCCATGTTTTATTAATTCCTCTGTGATTGATCAACAATTGCATTATTCCATATGCATTCCCTTATCACCCTCCAACAACCCTCATTTTGTACGCATTCCCCCATCACCGTACGGACTTGCAGTAGCGCTACCATACAATCCATTGTACAACCTGCATCATCAACCCTATGAGCCTGCTTATGGATACCGTACAACTTGCATTTCCCATTGTACGACTTGCATTCCTCCATTGTACGGTCCTGCCTTGTTGCCACTGTATGACCGCTACTCTTCTTCTCACTGTACGAACACTTGCTTTACCTCCAGGCATAGCAGAACTTGACTCCTAAGGTGCATTTTGGACTAGAGGAAGGACTCCTTTGGGCATCGCTGGAAAGGAACATTACAGGGCATAGTATGGGAAATGGATCAAAAGTGCATAGAAGGTCGTTTTTTGCATGTTGATGTGTTTGATAGGTGTCAAGATGCTATTTTGCATCAATAGAGTGCAAGTTTGTAAGGGGAACACAAAAGTTGCATAGTGAGCAAAAAGTTGTCATGACAACTTTTGCATTTTAAAATGTTGTCATGACAACATTTAGGCAAAAATGAGCATCTTGCCCAAAAAACAGTTATGGGTCTGAACCAACAGTGGAAACCTGATGGGAAGACAAATATAAGGCCTTCTATGGCATTGCATGTAGGTTGGTTAACATTTGGCACAAATTTAAATAAAGAATAGTTGATAGTTTTCTGGCAAATTCTCTGCAGATCCTTTGCAACTGGTGCAATTTGTGCTTAATGGATTGAACTTGCTAATTTTCTTCTGTAGATAGTTAGAGTAGACTATATCCTTGCATTGTGTGCTTTGGTATTGAATCTTGTTAAGTTTTGTTTGTGTAGATATAATCCCAATCTTTGACTTTTCACTAGACCAAATAGAGTTGGGTCCAATAAAATGACTTTACTTTGAAACCCCACCGTGAGAACTTCACAGCCCTTGGAGGTATGAAAGTACAGTCAGTGTACATTATTTTCGCTTTTGTTGGAGGCCAGAAAGTGATGTTATCAGAGGTTTTAAATTTGCAGGAGCAGATTGGATGAGCAAATCCAATGACATGGAGATGTGCATGGGGTTCATACAAAGCCTTGGTGAAGAGTTGAAATGAGATGACATGAAAGATTTTAATGACGTCCATGAGACTGCCAGTCTAAGGGACCAAAAGGCCAGTTAAGCAGCCTGCTATAATTTCTCCATGTTGTTCCTTTTGTTGTGGATCCGAATTAGGAAGCTAGCTGTCTTGTGTAATCTTGGCTCTTCAAAAAGTTCCTTCATGCTGCTCGCCTATAGGCTATTCTTGTACGTGTTACGAATATCTTCATACGCAACACATTCTTTGATAAAGTGCCATTCCATTTCCACCACTCCTTTGCTGCAAAAAGTACAGATTCTCTCTTCCCACTCTTCTTTAGGGACCTTCCATCTACTAGTTTCACATCGTAAATGATGAGAGCTGGTCCTTAACCGAGCAATTAAAATTTTGGCTTTTTTTTAGTTGCAGATCCTAAATATTCTTTATCCCCATATTCCCATGTTTGATTAAATTCTTTGACATAGGAGGCTTTTTTCTACCTATCAAATTTGTTCACATGGAAGTTCTGAATTTCTCTAACACCCATTTCTTTATTTCTATAGTGGTGTTTGGACACTCCTGAGGGATAATGTTCCATTTTGTTCAACCACTTGCTATTTTGTTTCTTGGATGTTTTTTTTCCTACGTTTTAGCTCCTCCTTAGCCACCAATTTAGGCCAGCGATGTTTATCCATATTTCCCACTTTTTTTGGATAGCTTAGCAATTGGATAATTGCTAAGGCCGTAATTGTAAACATGCCCGCCTCCGCCAAAAAGATCTCGTAAGGAACCAATGACTTGACCTGAGGTTAATAGTAATGAGATGTTTCTGGATTCTCTCTATTTGCTGCCATTTTTGATTTGATATGTAGCTCCCCCAAACCTCACACCTATAAAGAATAATCAAAACCACCAAAAGACTGAAGAGGGTCTTCCTAGTTTTCCAATCCCATAGTTCTGCTTTCCTGCATCTATTTTGAAGAAGGTAAGAGACCTTCCATCACCCTTGAATTTTTTTTGATCTGCATGTCTCCCAGCTTAATCTATAATGGAAGTCAATTCCAAGATATTTGTACTCCTTTACTATTTCTAATGGGTTGTCCTCAAATATGAATGTGTGTTGCTCTTTTTTCTTTTTCAAAGAAAAGACAATGACTTTAGTTCTAGCAATATTGACTTCCATCCCTACCGTTGAGCAAAAGGACATCTGAGTTTATGAAACAGGAGTTGGCCAACCTTGGCTTTGTAGTTTCAAAAGGTGATTTGAAGATGGACCCCTCAAAGGTTGAAGCAATACTCAGTTGGCCCAATCCAAAGACTTCTAGTGAGGTGAGCATTTTCCATTGATTAGCTCAGCTTTATAGGAAGTTCATAAGGAATTTCAGTTATTTTTGTGCTCCAATTCTTGACACAATAAAAGGAGGTGTAAAGACCAAGTTCCAATGGACTGAGAGGGCAGATAAAGGCTTTGAGCTATTGAAGAAGGTGGTGGTTACACAACCTGTGTTAATGCTACCAAGCTTTGACAAACTCTTCACAGTAGAGTGTGATGCGAGTAACATTGTAGTAGGGGCAGTTTTTAGCCAATAAAGTAGACCTGTAGCATTTTTCAGTGAGAATCAGCAATGAGGCTAAGAAAAGTACTCATCTTAAGACTCAGAATTATGTGCTCTTGTTCAAGCACTAAGAAACTGGAAGTATTACCTTTTGTCAAAGGAATTTGTTGTTAATACAAGCAATCAAGCACTTAGTTTCCTTAATTCACAAGATAAGTTGAGTCATTGACATATCAAATGGGTTAAGTATTTGCAGCCCTATACATTCACCATTAAGCACAAGAAAGGTCAATGCAATAAGTTGCTGATGCTTTGAGTAGGAGGTTGTTGACAGTCCGAGAAATCCAATTAAAGAGTATTTGAATTGAGAGTTTTAAGGAACTTTATAAAGAAGATGAAAACTTTGCTGCAGTCTACAAAGTATCTAAGGAGTTTGAAAATCAGTTCCATAGTGACTATGCAGATTATAAGTTTCTAGAGGGTTTACTGTTGTCATTTAGGCAAAAATGAGCATCTCACTCAAAAATATTTATGGGTCTGAACCAATGGTAGAAACATGATGTGAGGGCATGTATAGGGCCTTCTATGGCATTGTAAGTAGGTTGGTTAACATTTGGCATGAATTTCAATAAAGAACAGTTGGCAATTTTCTGACAAACTTTCTATAGATCCTTTGCAATTGGTGCAATTCATGCTTAATGGATTGAACTTGCTAATTTTCCACTGTAGATAGAGTAGACTATTTCCTTGCATTGTGTGCTTTGGTATCGAATCTTGTTAAGTTTTGTTTGAGTAAATAAAATTCCAATCTTTGATTCCTGTTCATTGGACTGGACAGAGTTGGGTCCAATAAAATGACTCTACTCTAAAACCCCACCTTGGGAACTTCACGGCTCTTGGAGGTATGAAAGTAGAGTTAGTGTATATTATTTTCCGTTTTGTTGGAGGCCAAAAAATGATGTTTTCTATTTTTAAACTCCTGCCCTAGGTGAGCTCTGCTCTAGCCCAACTAGGAAGAAAGAGTTATTAGAGGTTAAAACTTGCAGGAGCAGATTGATGAGAAAATCCAATGACATGGAGATGTGCATGGGGTTCATACAGAGCCTTCGTGAAGAGTTGAAGAGTAGTTGAATCCATTTGAGTTGATTTCCAATTGAAAGATTGAACACAAGCTTGTTCCCTTTGTAAATCAACTATATTAGGGTTTGGCCATTGTAAGGATAGTCAAAATCTTGAAACCTCCAAAATATTAAAGAACACCGTAATGGGTATCAGCTGCAGTGATTTGTTTGTAGGGTTGTTTGGCACTTTTAAAACTAGAACCCAAAAACCCAAGTTGGAGGCCTAATTGTGACCTACTAGGGCTAGTAGGTCTAATAAAAAGGAAACTTGGAATCGATAGAAAAATGGCTAAAAGATCAAGCAACATGTAGTGTTTGGTGATTGAAATGATTGATTTGGAAGCCCTAGGCTCCTGCAAGATGAATGTAGAATGGCTTGGAAGTTGGTAGTTAAGCTTACCCTTGTGAGCTTAAGTTAGTAGTGTGTGAAATCTGACTTGATAGAGAAGCTCTAGGAGAGGAGGGAAGTAAGTTTGAACCTCTTAAGGTAGTAGGGTTTGTAGTTGAAAAGAATCCCTAGAATGTCTTAGAAGTGACGTGGACAAGAGCTTAGGGTAGCTCATTGAAGAGCCTCCCTACCATTAGTGTATGTCCTTTTACTGACTTGCATTAATTCGTCTAGTTTCCTTTTGATATAGGGTGTTGATTTTCAAGAGAGCTGATTTGGGCTATTAATTTTGAATTGCTACACTCTTGTTGTCTAGGGCAAGCCCCACATGGTTGAATGCGAATTTGAGGTTCATTTTGAAGGGTTGGTCATTGGGCTTGGGCATGTTGAGTCTATAGATTGTTCTAGGGCATCACATGATGCTTGTCTAAATGAAGGGAATAGCGTGTGAAAAATATCGTAATATATGTTCATGGAACGTATATCTCCATGGTTGTTTGCTAAATTTAGGGACACTATAATTCCTCTTGCCATATTTGCTAGTACAATTGTAATGAGGGTTTGATTGTGTATGACAACACCTGATAAATTACAAATGCTTTATGTCATTCCTTTATTTCATGCGAGTATTAATAGTTTAGTTATAGATTATTATGTTTTTGTTGTTGCATGAAATTTAAACCTGCGATTATACATGTATGCAGTCTACTTTGGTTGATGCCATACATGTTTTATTTTTTTCCTCTATGTTGTTCATGACTTTGTTGCCCAATGTCGCAAGCTCAGGTCCACATTGGTGAAGGATCAATCAATGCACTACTCAATCACTTTTCTACCATGTTATTTGTTGTAGTAGTGTAGATTTGGATGTTTATTGATCCAGTAAACCAACCAATGAACAATTTCGAGTAATCTTAATGAATAAATCTTTAGAGGATCATGTCCAGTATGCCAACACCTTGCCAATGTGTATGCAGTATAAATTAATATATCTTAAGGGATTAATGAAGTTTTTACTTATGGAAGCATGTGCAATGTATGATATCAACTGCAAGAGAGGTTATTGCAGGTAGTTTTACTTGATCCAGTGACAAATTTTGGGTCAAATATGCAATTTGGCTATGGTTATTGTCATCTTAATTGTTCATTTCATTTGATCAAACGACTATAAAGATATACCTGTTAACTGCTAGGGTTGCCATTGAACCAAAAGATCAACCTGTGAATGCCTGATACAATCACTAGACTTATAAAAGACACATGAGGTAGTTCATGACATGGCTTAATTTCTTCCTGTGTCTTCTATAAGTCTAGTGGTTGTATCAGGCATTAGCAGGTCGATCTTTTGATGCAACGACAAACCTAGTAGTTAAAATGTGGTATCAGAGCTTGGTCACATGTTCGAATTCTTGCAGGCCATGATGAGTAATGCTGGGAGGGGGGTTGTTGGTAGTGGGCCAATATCCCTTGCTAGATTTGCGACATGGTTTAACAACCTCTTGTGTCTTCTATAAGTCTAGTGGTTGTATCAAGCATTAACATGTTGATCTTTTTGTGCAATGACAATCCTAGCTTTTAATAATACCAAGCTTGAACTAAACCCAAAGTGCAGTAGAGATCACCCCTCCCAATGTTGGCTTTTAACCATCATAAGTTTGTTGATGAGGTTTTGTTTACCTTCATCACAAATCCTTGTCTTGAAGTTAAAAAAGTGCTAGGATTTTAGAGATCTGTTTTAAGAACCAATAGAAACTACATGACCTTGTAAGACATTTTGTACCCAAAATTTGGATGTTGATAGTTAAATGAGAGAGGGTTCTATCAAAGGGAAATGTTGTGTGGTTTTCACATCATCGCCCCATTTCAAATGGGGACCCTCTCTTTTCGCTTTGATAGGTTTAGGTGGTAGAACAAGTTTGATCAACAAGTTGGAATTTTGTAAGCCTTCCCAAAAAATCAAGTTGCAAAAATGGTAAAAGTTGGTCAAGTGTAAAAAAAAGAAAATTTGGCCAAGTGTGAAGAATTGGAAAAACTGGTAAAATTTGGCCAAATGTAAAGAACTGGGAAATTTGGCAAATTTTGGCTAATTGTGAAAATTGATAAATCAAAATTAAATTTGAGCCAAAAATATAAAAAATTGCCCTAGTAGATTTCCATGAAGGGGAAATACAAAGAAAACAACTGTTAAAATTAAAATAATATTTCCTCGTTTAGTGTTGACACCTCAAGAAGTGGATTTCACTTCCTCAAGTAGCAAGGCCGCCACATCAAGGAGTGGATTCCGCTTCTTCAAGTGGCATTGACATATCAAGAAGTGAATTCCACCTCTTCAAGTGACGAGGTTTCCGCTTTGGGGAGTGGACTTCACCTTCTCATCTGGAGATTGACACATCAAGGAGTGCACTCCCCCTTCTCAAGTGGCGAGGTTTCCACATCAAGGGGTGGATTCCACCTCCTCATGTGGCAAAGGAAGAAATTAATTTCTATTGGACAAAGAATTTAAAGGATTTAATGAAGGGAGAAATAATGCAAAAATGGAAGGGTAGTGTTGGTGTGAGTTTTGTTCCACTTCAACATATGGAATCGAAGACTTAATATTCCAAGATGAAATATTGAATTTCCAATTCCCTCTTGAATAAGGATGTTCATATGCAGAGCAATGTAGATAAATTGTGTGGTCGAATGAGACAACCTCAAGGTTCCTTTTTTTTTTGTGGACTATCACTCGGTTTTGATGATGTGATTGCTGGTTATCACAAAGGGTCTCACACAATTCATTCAATGGATATAAACTACTTCAATATATTTAGCTTCACAATTGCAATGAAAATATAGCTTTTGACTTCCAAGTCTGGAACCTTCAACATGAACTTAAACTTAGCTTCTACCTCTACATCTAAATATGAATTAAAGGAAACATGGATGAAGTTGGAGTCTACTAGATGTAATCTTTTCAGCGACTCCACCCACCTAGGGCAAAATTCTAAGATATACTCAAATGATTTTCAAATCAACATCTCCCCTTCAATCCCATCAAATAAATGGAAACTAAAGTTAGACTATCAATTGAAGTTGAGTAAAATCACTAGCTAACCACACAAGACACACTTACAATCAGCAAGAGGCTAGTGGCCTAGTTTATATTTGAGTCAAGCAACTTCTAAACAACATGAAAAGAAATCTACTCGAAGTGATTGAAGAAATTATGCAACACTCCAAAACAACATTAAGTGATTCATCACGAAGACCAGCAATGAACCATTAATCACTTTAATAGCATTATGGCAACAATTTCAACAAGTGTCTCCCCTAGGTAGCCTACTTCTACTCCTAGCTCTCTCTAACCTTAATGTCTAAGTCTATACAAATGAAAAACGGCGTTGGCCTTTCATAGTTCAATTATAATGAAGTGCCAAGATCATTTTAAGATCAAGGACCAAGATTTATTCCTAAAAATCCTAATCAGGGTTGGCACATTATCATCCAATTAAATGAAGGCACCACCTTGTGGGCCAGTAAGAAATTTACAATGCTTTTGAGATCCAATGAGGAAATTGTACACTTGGCATAATATGATTAAAATATGTGCTTGAAACTGGAATTTTTTGATTGGTAGAAGACAAGTGGGCACCACCTCAACTTCCTCATCTTGTAGACTTGATCAATCTTTTGGTGATGAGAAAATATCTATTGATACTCATATTATCAAGCCTTTATTTGTGATGGCATATTCCCAAATTACTTAATCTTCTCAACATTTCTTCATCTTCTCGGAAATTTTCTCCTTGCCACGATTCCAACCTTGATTGTTCATGCAAACTTGATTCTTGAACTTCTTGAAGTGATGAAGTCTTCAAGTAGCTAGATCCTTCAAAATGAACTTGGCTTTTCGAAGGAAATTCAAGTTGATAAATTTGTTCTCTGATTGTTCTTGTAGGCTTGCAAATTTGTTCTTTCTCCATTTTAATCTCAATCTTCGAATTTGTCTTTGATAATTTGAATTGAACCTGCTTCTCATTTTGAAGTCCACGAGCATCCTCTTGCTTGAAGTTTTTAGCTTGACCTCACCATCATCTCTATCTTTTGTCCTCCTAGCCTCTCCTTCAACAATTTACCTTGCAAAACTAAAAAGGGAAATTGCATTAATGCAGTGCCTCTCCCATTTGCTTTGTGCATGACATCTTGATGGATGTATCTCCGACTTTCATGCTTGTATGTGTGGTTATGTTAGGCCCGTGTGAGGCTTCTACCTTGGGGTGATCTGATTTATGCCGTTGCATCGGTAAGTTGTTTATCCTTTACACTTGGTTGTGAGAACCATTGCGTTGTGACTGGTTGTATGCTTGATTCGTGATGCCTTACTTTGGCTTTGGATGTGAATTGCTGCTCCTATGTGATTGTTTGAGTTGATCTTGTGGTGCGGTGACTACTCCCATTCTTTTCTTTTAGGTTGGCATTGTGAGATGCACCCAATATGGTTGATTCTTATGCTCACTTTGAGATTGCTGTTGTGGTTGTGCTTGGTGTTTTCCTTATGAGGCTTATGATGTGATTTGATGGTTTCACTTAGGTATGTGCCAATGTTTACCTGGATTTTGATTGTACCATGATATTATTTCATGAGTACTCATGTGATGTGATCAGTAATTGTGTTGTGTTATGTATTTGATTACCACACCTTATTTTAGTTGCTGCAGTATTGTGGAATTATATGTTAGACTATGCTGTTATTAGTGTTTTGACCAGATGTGCATAATGATGCCTTATGGTGATCTAGTGTATTTTGCATTCAAGATTAGTGATTATGTCTTAGGATGACTTTATTTCACATCATCACCCTTTATGACATTCCCTAGTCAACCTTCCCTTTGCTTTACATACCTACCATTGCCACCTCTTTTCCATATCCACTGTTTCCGAGGCCATTAGAGCAATGGGTTGTAGCAAGGTTGCTAATGAGGAAGGGTTCCAGGCGGAGCTCTTAAAGGTAGGGATTTTTGTTCTTGGTTCGTCTCTTGCTGCTCTCTTCAACAGAGTGGTGTGTACTGGCTTTTTGCTGTCTTGGTCTCACCACACTGATCTGAGAAACTATAGGACCATTATGATCAGGCATACCTTTGCCAAACTTTATGCCATAGTTCTGCACATTTTTCTCATGAGACAACTGGATAGATTGGGTTGTAGAATTCAGGCTAGCTTCAGAGCTGATTTTGAGACTACGAACCATATTCACCCTTAGGGCCATTATTGAGGAGGCTAGGCATCACTCGACAAAAGTCTACTGCTGTTTGACTCTGTCCCTCACTTGGCGTTATTTCAACGACTTAGAGATATTGGGGTTTCACAGGTTTTGCTCGTGGCTATCACGAGACTTTATGAGAGGGTTGTTGGTCGTCTTAGTACTCCTCTGGGCTTCTCCGATTTCATTCAGAGTTCTATTGGGTGAAGTCGGGATGCCCTCTCCTATGTTGTTTGGTATCTACATTGATGAGCTTGAGACTAACCTGAGAAGATTCACCCTTCTCGAGGACGGTTGTTATGTTCATCAGGTCTTGATATTCATCCTTCTCATTGCTGACAACATTGTGGTGTTGTCCTCCTTTCTTGATGGGTTACAACGTCTTTTGGACAATCTTGCCTCCTATGATTCTTGGCAGTTGGTGGTTAACTTGGACAAGATGTTATAGTTTTCAACTGCTTGAAAACCTCACATCTTTACTTCTTCAGAGGGACTAAGATTGAGATGACTTCCGGCTACACCTATTTGTGCATTAGGTTCTCTGGGCCACGCTTCAATTTGAGACCAACCATGATGCTGCAGGTCAATAAAGGGCTTGGTTCACTTGCTTTACTTGAGAGACAGTGCTTCAAACACCATTTTTAGGATACCACGTCCAAGATGTCTATCTTAGACTCCTTGGTTCGACCTGTTGGTTCCCAAAACTGCAGATTGGAATCCTATGGGTCTTGCCAACTCGATGCTGGGATATCCAACCAATTATGGCCAACTTGATGGGATTGATCGATACGATCCAAATCCCCTGCGATTCTGGCTCTGCGAAACCAAGGTGGGTGTACCAATCCTGAACAAAACACTTAGGCCCAGGATTCTTATAGAAGATCGATTAGAATGTGAATGTGATGAAAGTTTTCATAACGGCAAGAATTACAAAAAGCTTTAAACTTGCAAATAATGAATATATGAGTGCTTTAAATAAAAGTAATTATTATAGATGATTGCAACAAATGAATATATTAATGCTTCAAAGGAAAGATATGAAATAATTGCCAGCGTATGGATTGCGAATTATGAAAAATATAAAGACCAGTGCCGAAGGGTGATAGAGTTAGTATAATAAGTTTAGAACATACAACTTTATAAAATTCTATGCACATTAATTATAAACAATTTAGTAATCAAGATGCGATAGATGGATTATATTCGTTAGTTAGCCCTTTTGATTTTAATGTTTTATTTGGGTGGGAGCGTTGGCTGGAGGATGTGGAGAAGCGTTGGCTGCCGGCTGGGCTAGGGTTTTTCCCCTAGCCTGTTCTTGGTGTTTGATCTTTACTATTTTTCTGTTTTGTTTGGATTGCTAGCTACTGGACATAATTTGCGTCGGTGTTTTTGGAGATCTTCTGCAGTCAATTTTGGATTGGGGTTTTATTGTTTGCATGGCAGGGCCTGGGATTTCTTCTCCGTTGGTGAGAACAGATGGTTCTTCTCCAACTATGCATGCAATGCGATCTGAATCGTTTTATTCAGGGGAGAGCTCCAAGCTGAAAAAAGTTAATGGTTGTTTTCCGCGTAGCCATGATCGCCCTGTTCTGGTTATTCCTCCAACGGCTGTAATGGAGGACATTGATTATTGGACCAAGCATGCTTTGATATGCAAATTTCTTGGAATCCGAATTTCCCTATCCGCTCTTGAGGCATGGATCCGCCGCTCTTGGCAGGTGGAAGGCGATATGGAGATTATGTTGGCAGGGAATAGTTATTTTTTTGTTGTATTCTCTTGCATTTCTGATCGTGATCGTGTTTTTGAAGGAGGCCCTTATTTCTACAACCATGTGGGGTTATTTGTCAAACCTTGGCATTCAGGTTTTAATTCTGCTGAGGATCTCCCTTCAACAGTCCCAGTTTGGGTTCGCTTGCCTCGTCTTCCCTTGGAATTTTGGCGTGAAGACATCCTTCGACAAATTGCTGCTTTGTTGGGGAAGCCGGCTGCGATCGCACATCAATCCCTCAATAAAAAGGTTATTTCTTATGCTAGAATTTGTGTTGAAATTAATTTGAATAACCCATTACCAGATTCTTTGGAAATTTGTCTGGGGGATTCTTCTTGGGTGCAGCAGTTAGATTATGAATCCCTCCCTTTCCGTTGCCGGATTTGTCATGAGTATGGTCATTTACTGCGGCAGTGCCCCCGTAACTCGAGTTTCAAAGGAGTGGATCGTTCTACAGCTGGCAATGCTGGTGGTTTGGCAGATACTACAGGGAAAGGACAATCTCAAATGGTTAATACTACCAAGGGGATGAATCCACAAGATGCTACAGGTAAGGGTAAGGCTCAAATGTAGGATAAGGATGGATTTACCCCTGTTCGCCCTCGAGCTAAGGGACGTGGTCAAAAGAGGCCTTTGAAAGAAAGATTATCTGATTCAGGTTTTAACCACTTTGAGGTGCTGGATAGTATGGTTCTAGTCCTCCTATCTCTTCTGATCCAGTTTGCCTAGATGAGAGATCTGTTCCTAATGATGCTTGTGGGGCATCTCAAGTTGTAGTATATCAGAACTGTGAGGTTCCTGTAGCTCCCGTGACAGAGGCTCTGGTGACTCCTGCAGTGTTGGAAGATAATGATGTTGTTTTGGCTGACTTGGTTAAGGATGTGCTACCATCAGGTAAGGGAAAGGGATCTCCTCTCCCCTTGGGGTTGTTGCCTCGACCCTTTAAGCGGGCTTCTTCTACTCCCCCTCTAAGGAGTGGGCGCAAAACAGACCAAGAGAAGATTAAACTCACAGGAGATATATTGATTGAGTCTGGTTCAGTGAAACCTTTGGATTCTCATTTTCCCAATTCTACCCAATGATGATTATTCTCTCATGGAATGTAAGGGGGTTGAATAGCATCCCTAGACAAAAAGCTATTCATAACTTGGTGGTTGATCATAGTCCTGATGTTTTTTGTATCCAAGAGACTAAGCTCTCTGTGTAGTCTATGGTCCAACATGCCTCTAGTATTTGGTTTCGTGGCCAATGCCAGTGTGTTGGGGCAATAGGCAGTGCTGGTGGTTTAGCTATATTTTGGGATCCTCAAAAAATTTCTCCTCTTGGTTGGATGTCTTCTCGCTCAGCTCTCTCTATGGTAGCTTCTGCTCTAGACTCAGGAGAGGTAATCATGGTTACTAATGTGTATGCACCTGTTGATCTTGCGGGAAAGGAGGAACTTTGGGAACATATTCAATATGTTAGAAATTGTCATCCTTATCATCCTTGGGTGTTAGCAGGGGACTTCAATTCAGTTTTAAGTCTGGAAGAGAAGCATGGTGGTTTGGCTAGATTGGGGCCTTCTTCTGCTCTTCTTCGGCAACACATATCTCTTTTGCATCTCTTTGATGTTAAGCCTTCTAATGGCCTCTATACCTGGAATAATCGCAGGACTGGTGTTGCTGCTATCTCAGAATGTCTGGATAGATTTCTTGTTTCTTGCTTCTGGCTTAGTGGCACCCTTACTATCTCTTCAGAAATCCTTGATTGGAGGGGTTCAGATCATTGGCCAATCAAATTTTCCGCTATAGGGGCTTATGTTCCGAAGCATCCTCCTTTTAAGTTCCAGTTGATGTGGCTTCGTGACTCCTCTCTTCATGATTTTGTTTTTTGTTGGTGGAAAGATGGTGCTCCTGCATATGGTACTGCAATGTTCTCATTTTCTAAAAGGCTTCAATATGTTAAAAGGCAGCTCAAGATATGGAATAGGGAATGCTTTGGGAACCTTCACTTTATGAAGAGGCTTGCTCAAGAAAATCTTGATGTCATCACAAGGGAGATTAGAGATCGAGGTTTCTCAGAGGATCTTGGCCAGGTTGAATCCCTTGCTTCTAGAGCTCTAGAAGAATGGGAACTTCAAGAGGAAATTTTTTGGAAGCAAAAGGCTCGAGTTGATTGGCTCCAGGAAGGTGATCGAAACACTGCCTTTTTCCATAAAACAGTGCAGTCTCGCCGGAATCAGAGCACTATCTCTTCTTTGGTTAATTCTCAAGGTATCCAACTGAATTCCTTGCCAGCTTTGTTCCAGGAGGCTCTTTCGTACTTCTCTACCCTCTTCTCTGAGGACTCTCCTCCTGCTGATAATGAAGAAAATATTATTTTGTCCTGTATTCCTTCCCTTATCACTTAGGAAATGAATGATTATCTCATGCGTCCTATCTCTTTGGAAGAGTTGGAGGAGGTGGTCTTTGGCATGCCTAAGGGGAAGGCTCCTGGTCCTGATGGCTTTCCAGTTGAATTCTTTCAAGAATTTTGGGACATCATTAATCATGATTTGTTGGAGGTGGTTAAAGAATCCTATGCTAGCAAGCAGATGCTTCGAGCTTTGAACTCTACATTCTTGACTCTTATTCCTAAGAGAGAGGGTGCTAATCAATTGGAGTTTTTTAGACCAATTGCCTTATGTAATGTGGTTTATAAAGTTATTACTAAGCTGATTGCTGAGAGACTGAAAAGGTGGCTTCCCATTATTATCTCAGAAGAACAAGGTGGTTTTGTTGCTGGCAGACAAATTTTGGATGGGGTGGTTATTGCTACTGAGGCTATTCACTCTATGGCTACTTCAAGGGAGAGAGCCATGTTTGTTAAGCTGGATATGGCTAAGGCCTATGATAGAGGTAAATGGAGCTTCCTAAGGAGTATTCTTCTTTCTTTTGGATTTAGCTCTGACTGGGTGAGTTGGATTATGAGTTGTGTTACTTCTGCCTCTTTTTCTGTTCTTATTAATGGTCAACCTTCACAACTATTTGGTGCTTCTAGAGGCCTCCGCCAGGGTGACCCTCTCTCCCCATATCTATTCATCATCATGGCTGAAGGCTTGGGCAGATTCATTAAGCATCAGGTGTCCCAGAATTCTATTCAAGGCTGGCGGTGGGGTAATGGCTTACCTTCTCTTTCCCATCTTCAATTTGTTGATGATTCTGCTCTTGCCGGTCTTGCTAGGATCAAGGAAGCTGAAGCCTTTCGACATGCTTTGGAGGTTTATTTGGCAGCTTTAGGCCAGAAAGTTAATGAGCACAAATCTTTCATTTACTTTTTTAACACTCCTGATTCTATTCAGCACAGGATTGTTGGTATCCTACGGTTTCAGATAGGTTCACTTCCTTTGACTTATCTTGGCATTCTTATTGCTGTTTCCAGGCAGCCACGTCTCTTCTGGCAAAATTTGATTACCAAGCTTCAGGATAAGGTAAATCATTGGACTCATAGATGGCTTTCTACTGCTGCCCGGGTTACTCTTCTTCAAGCTGTTATCCAAGCTCTTCCTACTTATAGAAGCATGGTTCATGTTGCACCTATTTACTTTCTCAAGGAGTTTGATGCTCTTTCTCGACAATTCCTTTGGAGTGGTAATTTGCGTAGTACTAAATGGAGCTTGGTTAATTGGGCAACTGTTTGTAGGCCTAAATAGGAGGGTGGTCTTGGTCTTCGATCTGCTCTATTGAGTAGTCAAGCTTTGGCTGCTAAACTTTATTGGCGATGGTGCTCTGGACAACATCAACTTTGGGCTCGTATTATCACTCATAAATATTTTCATGGTGCTGATCCTTGCTCTGTTTCTGCACTTCCTCTTGAAGGTCGTGGCTCAATGGTTTGGCATACTTTGAAGACAGGTGCGATGTTGGTGAAGAGGGGTCTGTTCTGGATATGTAAAGGAGGTTCTCAGGCTTTGTTTTGGTCTGATGCTTGGGATGGATTCCCCTCCATTTTATCCATATACCCTCATCTTCAGCCTCTTTGTGACTCTTTTCTTGCCGCTGGATGGGATAAAGTGGCTCATTACAAGACTCCTTATCAATTGGGACCTGTTGTTGGTTACAGATGGAAGCATTCCTCTGATTGGCCTCCTGGAGGTACAGACATGGATCGTCAGGAGCTTTCTCAAATTCTGGCCTCTAGAGAGTGTTCTTCTTTGCTTGGTCCAGATGTTTTGGCTTGGGGCGGTACCTTGTCTGGTAAATATCATGTCTCTGCTGGGTATCAGGAGATAACTAGACAATTATTTGGGGATGCTGAGGTCCCTTGGTGGAAGCAAGTTTGGAATAAAGTTTCTTGGTCCAAGTGCAATTTTTTCATGTGGCTAGTGGCTCACAACCGTTGTCTTACCTGGGATAATATTTGCAAACCTGGATTTCAGGGCCCCTCTTATTGTGTTTTGTGTGGTAATGGCGAGGAGTCTGTCTCCCATCTGTTCTTCCATTGCTCCTATTCTACTCAGATATGGCACCTTTGGTGGAGCGCTTGGGGTTGCTCTTGTCGGCATGCTTCCTCTTTGCCTGAGTTCTGGGCCCGCTTGGGTAGTGCTCCCTCCAAGTCTTCTTCTCTCCATGCTGCTTGGATTGCTGGCCCATCTTTCATGCTTTGGCATATCTGGTTGGAGAGGAATCCTCGCATATTCCAAGATGTTCGGCTTGGTGTTTTGCATCTTTGGTGGAAAATATCACATTCTCTTCAGGAAACTATTCTTGTGAAGTGTGAGCTTGATGGGGGTATGGATCCGGTTGATCTTGCTATCTATAATTGCCTCAATTTTCATCTGCAGGATGGGGTTGCAGCTCATAGGTTTCCTTCTATGTCCAGGTAGCTTCACCATCAGAGGAAGGGTCGGGTTAACCGGGATGGGCACTGGACTCCTCCTCCCTGTGGAGTTCTGAAAATTAACACTGATGGTTCTTCCCGTGGGAATCCTGGTCCGGCTGGTATTGGCGGAGTGGCTCGTTGTAGTTCTGGGGATGTTAAATTTTTCTTCTCAGTTCATAAGGGTGATTATACTAACAATCTCATGGAAGCTCAGGCTATTTTATATGCTGTGGAATAGTGTTGCTTGCGGGGATGAAGTAAGATTATTTGTGAGTCTGATTCCCAGGTGGTGGTGAACATGCTTTCTTCGCAAGAGCTTGGGGATGTTAGTTGGCAGCTGGCCACTGTTGTTAAGCAGATTCTTTTCTTCTCTTCCTCTTTTCAGTTCATTAGGTTCATATATATTCCTCATGAATGGAATAGAATTGCTGATTGTTTAGCCAAATGGGCTTCTAGTCATGATCCGGGTTGGAATATTAGGGATAGGGGGCAACTGTCCTTTGAGATGGTGCAAGAATTTGATGATCTTGTTGCTCAGGATCGAGCTCCTTGTTGAGCTCTCCTTGTTGTATTCCTTTCTGTCTTAATAAATTTTTACCCCTCTTTTTGCAAAAAAAAAAAGATGCAATAGATCAAATATATGGACGCAATTTTAAAATAGTCTAGAATGTATTTTAACTCCTGTGATTTGGAGACAAACCATACATAGATTCGGAAACAATTAAAATATTTCTCAATATCTATGATATTCGATTTTAAAATGCTATAAATGATCTTGTCCACTTATCTATCATATAAATTATTTATAAAATTAAAATAATAATTATAAAGGACGAAACTATATAATATTTTAACTCTAAAGCTTCATGCAAATAAAATAAAATAAATATTTCTTATTGATCATGCCGGAAATAAAATTGCAGTGGAGACACTTCTTACGGATGATCCATCCAATGCAGTTTGACTCTAGAACTGCACAAGAAATTATTCAGTAATCCACAATCCATAGGCTTAGTTCAAAAATTCATTCTTTGCCAATAGACGAATAATATATCAAGAGTGCATATCTCCTTAATAAAAATTTGTAAGAGTATAGATGAATCTCAATTGCTTTTTTCTATCATATATTAATAAGAAGCCAAAAGCCGTTGGTTGCTTTTCCAAGCACCACACCTTTTTGTAACAAATAACCGAACGATATAACTTCATAATGTAATTTTGATTTAATATAGTAGGAAGTTTCGTAACTTTGGCATGAACTATAATCCTCCGCTCCAATTTTATGAATGTCTTTTCTTCTCCTCAAATCCTATTCCACTTGAGAGCCAAGGGTGCATTTGTCTATACATAGGCTATCCTTTTCCAATGTAACATACCATGGACCTATATCAAACACAAACTACCGTTAGATATAAATCATCACATAATGATTGGTAAAAAACCTTGCATGGGAGGCTTCTACAAGATACAAAAATTAAGATATCCATTATCGTGCTCATCATTCTGAGATGGCAACTTGTGTGTCTAATCCGATTCCCAATATCATCTACAAGAGAAAACTTTATTCAAATCTCATAGTCTATATTCAACAGTTCTTATTGAATGTTATGCACATGACGGCAAGCATCTCGTTGACTCCCATTCGATATTTTGACATCATTGAGAATGCAAATGACGGATGGGCTTGCTGTTATATATGAGATACATTGAATATACATGCTCTGTCTGCAATTCATAATCTTCATTCATGATGTTTGCGTACCAAAAACTGTGGCTTATTAACTGGATTTAAGTCATGAGATATGCCACTTCAAACAAGATATTTACCAATAATGATCTTCAGAAATCCACATAATTATTCTTCCCAATGAAGGTACTCAATTCAGAACATTCTTTACATCCTTGGAGGCATCCGTTTTCAATTTAAATGGCTATTTCTTTGCTACTTTGTATATAGCTGTAGCATCTGATTAGGTGCGTATTTACTCTCTACACCTCAACATATTGTGTACTTGGTGACTTCTGTTTATGACTGGCACCTCATATTCATTCCAGAATTTCCTTAAATCCATTACTGCTGATGCTCACGATATCTAACTGGAAATCCTTTGAATCTCTCAGATTTAATTCTGTTTATTCATGCTTGTGCCTCTGTCGTAGTCATGAACAAAATCCATGCAATTATCCATTGGAGAATTTCAAAGTGAAAGAAGTATAACACCTTCCAATCCTGGGGATATATTTCTCATGTGCAGATTACTTCGAATGCTATCTAATTCACTAACAAGGATCTCACATTTGTTCCAAATATCTTAAATGCTTCATCTCGTACATGGCTTCATACAACAAATGCAAACTATGCATGATCTGATGCCCAATCAATGCCAAGCAGAACAAATAGTCTGATGTCTTTCTCATAAATATACCAGAACATACATTAGTCACTTCCAGACTTCACATGCTTTACCAAGGCTTATCCAAGTTTAAAAATTGTCCTGTCTTCAAGGTTCAACACATATTCTGAGTAATAACAGAATCTGAATAGCTACATGTGTAGTAGGAGCATCCTTCACAAATTGAATACACCGCTCACTCATCCCACATTGAATCTGGCATAATGATGAAATATTTGAAAAATATCTCCCTGCTGTAGTTGCTTGCATAGTTCTACTTCAATCCTCCAGCACTATAAATCTGCTTATATAATCAGTTATTACCATAACATCAACCATGTTACAACAGTGATTATAATCTCTCTACAAATTTGTCCATAAGGTTTTCATATATTTACTTCAAGATTGCTCTATCAGTTGGTACTTCTAATTTTTATATCTTGCAAAAAATACCAATGACAAAAAACCCCAACATTGTTTCACAAACAGAGACACAAATTTTAGGCTCCATCAGTGGCTCTAGTTGGGGACACATATCCCTTGTGGGCATAGTGAGCATCTCAACTATCTCTGGAGGAGCAGACCAAACACCCATGCTTGACATGATGCATGGTGAAATTGGGTGGCCCCAAGCCCCCCAAAAAAGTGAACATTGATTCTTTCCTCTATCAAACACCTGATTCTAATCATGTAACATTTTGAACCTTGCTGAAGTAGATGCATCACGTTGTTCTCTAGTAAAATCTGATCGGTTAGAAAATAACAAATTATCATCACATGATATATGCATCCCTTGTTCAAGATTAGAATTTACATTTGCCTTACCAATAGGATCATTTGAGAAGAAATAAATTTCATTATCATTTAATCCAAAAACTTGATCTCTTGGTTTATTGATTCGATCAATATATGTGGAAGAAAAATCTTCAAAAGAAAGATGATGAAAACTTAAAAACATCTCCCTAAGCATATTGTTAACAAGTATTATCATAGGACCTTCAGGATACTTACCTCAGTAGGCTGCTCATAATTCATACCTGTATCACATGCATCAGAATCATGAGCAATACTTACTGTCTCTGTTTCATCAATGCAATCCGTGGTATTTGACTCTTTTTTAGCCTTTGATAGATCATCAGGTGCAATATGTTCCTCAATATATTGGAAATCCCTTGTATTACGCTCTTGATCAGTCCTACAAGCATCCATATCAGTTTTTCCTACTTGGATATCTTCTAGTATGCAATTTTCTCTATCTCCATATTCTAAATGCTGTTTTTCTTCACAAAAAGGAATTCGCAATAGCTCATTCTTAGTAAATATAGGTTTTTTCTGACCAAGACTCTGATTAGATATTAAACTTGAAAAAAAATTAGAACTACGTTTCAAGTTCAACACACTCTCCTCATTGTGCTTGTCTGATTTCATCTCATCCTCGTATATCTGATATAATTCTGGCTCATAGGATGAACTGAAAAATATCTCGCCTTGTGCATGCATACCATGAATTGTATCAACTTCAGAATCATTAGGTATGTTATCTTTGTTATAGTGGTGATGTATTTGATTGCATGAAAGATCTTCAAACAACGAATTCAAGAAAGTATCGACCTTGGGCATATCTTCATGAGAACTTTCATCTGAAGCTTCTTCATAGTCATATGTTGTCTCGGATGTACTTTCTTCCTCTTCATAAATGTTCTCATTCTCCTCAAGATCTAGAAGTGTATAAGAGCTATATTCTTCATTCCCTTCTGCTAATCCATCATATATGCGATATGAAAATTCTTTGAAATCGTATCCAAATAAATCTCTTTCTATACTCGGACCACAATACTCATCTTCAAAAAACATGTCATCCTTTTGAGAAATGTATGCCCCTTTTGATTCATTGTTTTCCTCCTCATGAAAGCAACATGGATTGACTTCACAAGGTGCTTTGTTTTCGAAAAGTAATTCTTCATGCCTTATCAGGAATAAATCTGACAAACTCTCAAGACCACTTACACGTTCATCAAATATTTTACCTTCTTGGGATTTATCAAACACTTTTTGAATAAGAGTTTATCCACTATTCTGTTTTGATAAATAATTTGGGCCATTCTTTTCAACATGCATCTTATATTCCGTGTCTAGTAAGGCTGAAATTTCATCCATGATAAGAGAATCCTCTTCCTTATTTCCATATTCCCCATAATTTAAATCCTTACCTGTCTCTTCATGATCAGATTCCTCTTCAATGCGATCCAAAATTTCTTCCATAGTTGAATCTGAAACATCACTCAACTCATGTGTTTGCTCATTCTCTTCTACTGTCAATTCATTATCCATTAGTTTGAGAAGGATACGAAATTGTTGATCATATAAAAGACGTAGTTCTTGTACTCTATTGAAAAAATTAGTGGATGGAGGTCTATATGATGAAGGTATTTCTTGATAGGCATTAAACACTCTCATGAAGAATTGTACTGTGGATTCATCTTCATATCTCTCTGTATTGAAAAATGCATCAATGGAGACATGTATTGGTCCTCTTCCATGTTGCAATTCTTTGCAATTCTAATCTTCATGTTATTCGTAACACATCTCATCATCCTCGCTTGTATCATGAAACTTAGATAGGAACCATTGTTCAAACTCTTTCCAAGACGAGATACACTGTTTGGGTAATGATTTGTATGCTTGTCTCGCATCGTTCTTTAATGTTTTGGCAAACAACTTCATCACTTGATCTTCCGCACAAATCTCATATTCTTCTATAAATGTATAGAATGCATCCAAATGTCGAATTGCCGATTCATCCCATTCTCGATGGAACTTTGGTACCATTTGTGAAAGCTTTGGAGATAACCTGCCAAGTTCATAATCACAATTGCTGAAATCCAATGGCTTGATTCCATCTAGAACAAAAGGCTTTCTTTCAAATGATCGATACATTTGAAAGACCATCTACCATTTCCTTCTGAGTCTACTCCTTCAGTAGAGTCATTGATGACCTAGGTACTCCCTTGTCTTGAAGAACCAATCAAAATTTCATCAAAATACAATATAGTTGCCACCTTCAAATGGAGGAAATTAATAATCTTCAGGAATCTGAGTTCTTTCTTCCAACAGAGTATACCTCACCAAATATTAAATGTAGAAAAAGCTTAAAGAAAAACATATAATGCTTCTACAAGATCAAATCTTTATAAAGCAATTTAAGATTTATAAATTTTTTTTATGAGAGCTCAATATCTTCAAGGAAATTAAATGCACTGTAAAAAATTTATCAATTTAGAATTTCAAATATATCAAAATGTTTCAACAAATTAAATAGAACCTAACTCTCACCGATCTTGAAATAAAAAACTCTTAGGGTTTTTTTTGCAACTCTCCCCACTAAAGTCGCCAATCTGTTGGTTCTGAAAACTGTAGATTGGAATCCTACGAGTCTTGCCAACTCGATGCTAGGATATCCAACCGGTTATGGCCAACTTGACAGGATTGATCGATACGATCCAAATCCCTTGTGCTTTTGGCTTTGCGAAACCAAGGCGAGTGTACCTAATCCTAAACAAAACACTTAAGCCCAGGATGCTTATACCAGATCAATTAGAATGCGAATGCAATGAAAATTTTCATAAGGACAAGAATTACAGAAAACTTTAAACTTGAAAATAATGAATTAAGAATAATGAATATGTGAGTGTTTTAAATAAAAGTAATTATTATAGATGATTGCAACAAATGAATATATTAATGCTTCAAAGGAAAGATATAAAATAATTGCCAGCGTATGGATTGCAAATTATGAAAAATATAAAGACCATTGCTGAAGGGCGATAGTTTCAATATTATAAGTTTAAAGTACAACTTTATAAAATTCTACGCACATCAATTATAAACAATTTAGTAATCAAGATGCGATAGATCAAATATATGGACGCAATTTTAAAATAGTCTAGAATGTATTTTAACTCTTGTGGTTTGGAGACAAACCAGACATATTCGAAAACCATTAAATATTTCTCAATATTTATGATATTTGATTTTAAAATGCTATAAATGATCCTGTCCACTTATCCATCATATAAATTATTTATAAGATTAAAATATTAATTATAAAGGACAAAACTATATAAATTTTAACTCTAAAGCTTCATGCAAATAAAATAAAATAAATATTTCTTACTGATCATGCCAGAAATAAAATTGCAGTGGAGACACTCCTTATGGATGATCCATCCAATGCAGTTTGACTCCAAAATCGCATAAGAAATTATTCAATAATCCACAATCCACAGGCTTAGTTCAAAAATTCATTCTTTGACAATAGACGGATAATATATCACAAGTGCATATCTCCTTTAATAAAAAATTGTAAAAAAATATATGAATCTCAATTGCTTTTTTTTATCATATTTTTATAAGAAGCCAAAAGGCGTCGGTTGCTTTTCCAAGCACCACACCTTTTTGTAACAAATAATTGAACAATATAACTTCATAATGTAATTTTGATTTAATATAGTAGAAAGTTTCATAGCTTTGGCATGAACTATAATCCTTTGCTCCAATTTAATGAATGTCTTTTCTTCTCCTCAAATCCTATTCCGCTTGAGATCCAAGGGTGCATTTGTCTATAGACAGGCTATCCTTTTCCAACGTAACATACCATGGACCTGCATCAAACACAAACTATAGTTAGATATAAATCATCACATAATGATTGGTAAAAAACCTTGCATGGGAGGCTTCTGCAAGATACAAAAATTAAGATATTCATTATCGTGCTTATCGTTCTGGGGATGGCAACTTGCGTGTCTAATCCCATTCCCAATATCGTCTACAAGAGTAAACCTTATTCAAATCTCATAGTCTATATTCAACAATTCTTATCAAATGTTATGCACATGACGACAAGCATCTTGTTGACTCCCGCTCGATATTTTGGCATCATTGAGAATGCAAATGACGGATTGGCTTGCTGTTACATATGAGATACATTGAATATAAATGCTCTGTCTAGAACTCATAATCTTCATTCATGATGTTTGCATACCAAAAACTGTGGCTTATTCACTGGATTTAAGTTGTGAGATATGCCACTTCAAACAAGATATTTACCAATAATGATCTTCAGGAATCCATAGATTTATTCTTCCCAACAAAGGTACTTAAATTCAGAACATTCTTTACATCCTTGGAGGCATCCGTTTTCAATTTAAATGGCTATTTCTTTGGTACTTTGTATATAGCTGTAGCATCTGATTAGGTGCGTATTTACTCTCCACACCTCAACATATTGTGTGCTTGGTGACTCTTGTTTATGACTAGCGCCTCATATTCATTCCAGAATTTCCTTAAATCCATTATCGCTGATGCTCACGATATCTAACTGGAAATCCTTTGAATCTCTCAGAATTAATTCTGTTTATTAATGCTTGTGCCTCTATCATAGTCATGAACAAAATACATGCAATTATCCCTTGGAGAATTTCAAAGTGAAGTATAACACCTTCCAATTTTGGGGATATATTTCTCATGTGCAGATTACTTCGAATACTATCTAATTCACCAACAAGGATCTCACATTTGTTCCACATACTTTAAATGCTTCATCTTGTACATGGCTTCATATAACAAATGCAAACTATCCATGGTTTGATGCCCAATCAATGCCAAGTAGAACAAATAGTCTGATGTTTTTCTCATAAATATACCAGAACATACATTAGTCACTTTTAGACTTCACATGCTTTACCAAGGCTTATCCAAGTTTAAAAACTATCCTGTCTTCAAGGTTCAACACATATTCCGAGTAATAACAGAATTTGAATAGCTACATGTATAGTAGGAGCATCCTTCATAAACTGAATACTAATTGTGAGAATTTCACACCATCGCCCCAAAATTTTTGGGGATCCCCTTTTTTTGGTTGCCTTAGCAAATGTTTTGGAAGTGTCCAAAGGGTTTCAATTTGAAAATTTTATACCTTGGACGCCTTCAGGTCAAGAGGGATTTGATTTGGTTTATTTTTCACTTGGTATGAAACTCGATTTTTCAGAACATCTAATTTTATCCTTAGGCCAAACAAAATTCAAAAACAACATTTTTTCAATGGTTAAAATGAATACCCGGTAGGATAAAATTGCAAATTTTGGACTCAGATTTTTTTTTTTGAAAATTTGACATAATTGTATAAGCTTGACCATTTTCAAAATGAATTTGTTAGATTTAGTTGTTTTGGAAAATCTTGAAATTTTTTTTGTTGAAAAGAAATTTTGATAGTGAAACTGGATTTAGAGCTTGAACTTCAAGTGCCAAGAAGAGGATTTATTTGTAAAAAAAATTGAAATCATATTTGGAAAATTAAAATTGAATAAAATTGCAAAATTGCATTAATTGGGTTGAAATTTTGCTTATAGAATTTTTAAAATGTTAAAGGAAATTGGTAATTTGGAATTGAAAATAGATTTTGGCTTGCTAAATTTGATTTTAGTAATATTTTAATGGCCAAAACATCATTAAATGAAAATTTTGACATCTTGTAGTTTTACTTTGTTTTTATTTTGCAATTTCTGATTAAAACTGACAATTAAATGGGCCAATTTCACTATGGGCTAAGTAAATTTAATGTTGCATTTAAATCTGGGCCATTAATTAAGGGGCTCATTTAATTTTGTTTTCCCTCCAAGCAGATCGGCCCACTTAGAGAGGCAAAAGTGTGGTATAAGAGGGGCTTCCCCTCTTATTTCCTCATTCCTTTTTCCTCCTCCTTGGATGTGCAATTTTCTTTTAGAGGTGAATTTCTGACTTGGGCAATTTTGGGGTAGATCTCCATTTCTTGGCGGCAATTTTTCCCTTCCTACTTGGGTGAACTTCTGTCCTAGGACAATTTTGGAGCAGATCTGATTTTTTTCAGCTTGGATGATTTTTTTTAGAGTCTGATTTCTCTATCTTTGGCAGCGATTTCTCCTTCTAGAATTTGGCGATTTTATTTGGGTGCAAGGGCAATGTGATTCAAGGTCTGATTTTTGGCAACTGTGGGCAATTTCAAGGAAGTTGAAATTCTGATTTTTGCCAAAGCATCATATTTTGAAAGAAGCTTGAAATTTCCGAAATCTGATCCGAACTTGAAAAGGGCTCGGTGATTGGTAAAGACAGATTTAAGGTAAAATTCTATTCATTTTTAGAGGTGAAGATTGGTTTTAAAGGTGGATTTTATTCCTTGTTCTTGCTTGGCTTGTTTCTTGCACTCATCATCCACCACTTCATCATTCCATTGATAGGCTGAAGTTGGGAGATATAAGTGTAGATTTCATGACAGGACACTTGGAGAGGCAAAAATAAGCTAGACCACCCTAGGATTGAAGTTGGGAGATATAAATGTAGTCCATCCTAAGGTAACAAAGAGGTAGAAATAAGTGGTAGTCCCATCCCTAGGAAAGAAGTTTGGAGAGTGAAAGTGTAGAGATAGGACTTGGAGAGGTAGAAATAAGCTAGATTCCATCGATAGAAAGAAGGTTGGAGATTGATAAGTGTAGTCCATATCATTTAGAACAAAAGGGTAAAAATAAGTGTTGAGGATGGTAGATGTTAGTGCAAACAAGAACCCAAAGGGAACGAATACCAAAAAAGACAAAGAAGACATGATGCCTAAGACCACCTTCTTCTTGAAAGTGAGGCGATTAATTGATACCAATATCGGTATAGTGAACGTGGTACAGTTGAAGGACAGATTGAAGGAAGGACAATCCCCCATGGCAAAGAAGATCTACAAGAGCGAAATTGTACACGCGGTGGCTTTCCCTCCTACCTTGCCTTATCCGAAATCGGTAATGGGATGTGCATCCCAGTTTGATATTGTTACTAAGTCCATTTTTGATGAAGGAAAGAGAGTGTTAGCCAACATTGGCGGACAAGTGGTCGAAGAAGTATTTAATATTTCCCAATATAAAAACATGACAGTGGTAATGATGGATCAGGCGGCTAAGTTATTTCAGGATAATTAGGAGGCTTATTTCATTCATCTAAAACATAATTGGTTACACCAAGGCAAGAAGGGAGTCACCAAGTCGTCAAAGCTCATCAAGTTAGATTTCAAGCCGGAGTATGGCGATCTAATTGTGCTTCTCAGCCGAGTCATGGGTGTGGCTCAAGGTATGC
Organism: Cupressus sempervirens; assembly: GCA_028749045.1. Taxonomy (NCBI): domain Eukaryota; kingdom Viridiplantae; phylum Streptophyta; class Pinopsida; order Cupressales; family Cupressaceae; genus Cupressus; species Cupressus sempervirens. The sequence continues at coordinate 554,387,343 of CM053792.1, forward strand.
AATTCAAGAACTGGATGTACTACTTTATTGATGAAATTGAAAATGGAAAGAGAAAATTTGATTGGGCTAGAATCATAAGTGAAAATTTAGAGTTGCAACTTAGGACAATGCAAAATCAAAAGCAATTCTATATGGGGTCCTATCTTTTCTATTTGATTGCGAGACTATATGAAAATCCTGGACTTAAGGCCTTAGGAGTGATTGGCAATGGGCCGAGGCAATGTTTGGTGCATGAGTGTTATCCATAGCTTCATTTGCACAACACCAAAGATTATAAGATGTTTTATGATGCTTTTGCCATGAAGATAGTAAGGATATTGCAAGGGACACCTGCTAAAAGGCTCTCATCAGAAGCGGAAGAAAAAGTTAAGAAGTATGGGAGTTGGTTCATCCGATTTCTGCAATTCACATATATTAGAGTAGTAGGAAGTATAGTTTGTCCCAAGAGACTTCTAAGGTACCCACCCGAGAAGATAGTTTTCATGGAGTCGGCTAGGCAATTTGAGCATTACGACAAGATGATGAAACTTAAAGGTGAGACGGGGATTATTTTCTCATTTGGAATAGGCAATGATACTTGCCCCAATCTTGTCACCTGTGCAGTTGCGGAGGAGTTAGAATGGTATCATCTAGGATGGTATAGAGCAAGACAAGGATTCGATCCTAATGTTCTTATCAAGGCATCTCACGAAAACACATTCAAACATATTCCTACTATAGAAGATTTTTGGGCCAATGCATAGGATGACTTTCATGTGAGGAAGCTAGCTTTCTCAAGGTTATCAGTGAGCATGATGAGGGCAATCAGATGGAGAGGCCTTGATATTCCTGATCAATTAGAAGATGATGAAAATGTGCTAAGGGAAGATTATGATACAGTGGATGGAACAAAATTGGGTCCAGTGGATTGGGATGATCATTAGGATCCTTCCTTAGAGGTAGTTACAAGGACAGTTGATCTACACATTGAGTCGTGGTACAATGAGAAGTTAAGGCAATTACAAAGTCGGAAGGTACACCTTACTTATGAGATGATGAAATCGGAAGAAGGTCCAGTGGAATCAGTGGAATAGAAAGGTGAAGGCAGTAGCCAGCAACAAAGAGCTGTTAAGAGCAAGAAGAGAAGTTTGGAGGTTGAGAAAAGTAAAGAACATTAGGAACCTCCAGCAAAGAGACAGAATGTAGCACTGCCAAGGGAGAGCATAATTGAGGCTAGAGGCCAAGAGCATAATACAAGTGGACAAGGGGCCGCAGTAGAGGTGAGCTCTGATTTGGAATCAAGCGGTTACAACAACAGTACCAAGTACTCTCCTCTTTCGGAGAACCAACATGGAGATGATGTGACAGTCATTAGTGAAGAACAGGATAGACCAATTGATATTGAGGAAATAAGCTAGGCACCCGAGGCCGTTGGTGATGCTTTGCTAGTTGAATCGAATTCAAATTTGGGGAGATGCACTGCACCGCTATGGTCAAGGCAAATGCTTATGCCAAGAGGTGAGGTGGTGACTATGCAAACGGTTGAAGATATTTAAGGGTTATTGGAAAAGGATGATAGCGAGAAACAGAGACAAATTGCAAAAACGGTGGCAAAGGTAATCAGAAGCGATGATGAGGGTCACCGAAAGGTCCAAATTGCTATACCAAAGGTTAGCAAGGCAGTGGATGAGATTGTAGCTCAAGAGTATGAGATAGTTGAGCATAACTTGGGAAGAATCATAGATGACATGGAATGTGAGGATATCCAGGAAGGCATGGTTACAATTAGAGAAAGGTTGAGGAAAGAAAATGAGAGGATTGCAGAGTTGGATGCCGAAAACAAGTGTTGGAGAGATTGCCAGCCTATCCTATAGTTGCATTAGGCAACTCTTCCACAAGATAGCGAGAGCAATATAGAAGAGGTATCAGCTCAGCTTCGCGAAGTCAAGGATTGGATCCATGATATAATTCAAGATGGGCGAAATTTCTTGCCTTCCTTTATCTCGACATTCAGGTCATTGGTGGCTATTAGAGACAAACTCAGAACGTTTGAAGGTGAGTGGAAGGATTTCCTTCCAGTCAAGGACTTAGCCATTCCTAGGCTACAAGCATTTATTGAGCTACCAGAGAGATATTTGGAGAGAGCCAAGTTGATAGATGGAGGAATGAGTACGGTGGAGTCTTGGTTTGTTGCCTTGACCATCAGATTAAGGATACTTGAAGAGATACGGAATGAGATTGCACAACACAACCCAGGCCTTGACACTTCCATTTCAACCATGATGAGTGATGTTGGGGTTGCACTTGATTTTGAAGATATCAAAGAGGAGAACGTCAATGAGGCATATTTTGGTTTGAGATTAGATGAGTTGGTGAAGGTTGCCATCAAGAAGAAACATTTGGGCACCCTTGCCTCCCTCAATGCCTTTAATCGGATATGCGAAAGAATATGAGAAGCATCATGAGAAGACACTACAAGTAGCAAGCCACATGATGAATTTAATTGAGCTCAAGATGAAGTACACACTTTGCCCTCCCATGAAGGAAGTCAACGACAGGCTAGCCAAATTCATTGCCTTGGCTAAAAAGATGAAAGAAAAGGGTAGAATTATATTAGAAGATCATTTAATGTAAGCCCAAGTGGCAAATTCTCTTTCTTGGGTAGGATAGGTGTCTGATTCTGATTGGCTACCATTTTGGTGTCTTCTCATTAGTTGCCACTTTTCCTTTTTTTTTCATTGGTCCATTGATGAGGTGGTGTCTTCTTATTGGCCGATGGGGTGGCAACCCTAATTAGGGATTTTGGGATTTGATGTGGATCGTTGATTTTGCTTCTTAATCTCTACCCTTGGTTGTAATTTTGGCCCCTATATAAGGTTATTTGCTCTCATTTGTAAAAGGTTCAAAAAAATTGTTGCTTAAGATAATACCAAAATTGCTTCTTTATCATTTTTGTGACTTGCATGGTGATTAAGAACACTTGGTGTTATTGCAAGGTTTCTACTTGCAATAGTTAGAGCTAAATTTCATTGGAGTTGTTAAAGTAGATTTTATTTCAAGAAAGTTGTCAAGAGTAAGAGTAGATGGATAGTTGTATGGTGATATTAGTGGATGTTTGATAGGGATCTATAAACTAGGCCACTAGCATCCTAGTGGCTGGTTAGGAAGCCTTGCGTGGTAATCTAGTGTTTGTTTTTCTTTGAATCATTGCATCTATGGAGGTAGAGCTATTGGTAAGCTTTCATCAGATTTGATCCCCGTCCATTTGCTAATCTTTCCATTCATAAGAGTAGGAGTAGAGCAGCAAGTAGTTTAGTAGTTGGAGTTTTTAAGAAGGAAGTTAGAAAAGGAGAAGAATCATTGGCAGACATACCTTCCATCATCATCACCATTGACATTATTTGGCGCTCATATACTATACAAAGCCATACATCATCACCATCACAACGAAAGTCCAATATCTTTGAATGAACAACGTAAGGCCGCCTACGTGATTAACCAGCAAATCACATTAATATAACCGAGTTAGTAGCCACAGGTGTAAGGAATATTGGAGTTTTTCTCATGTCTTCACGAGTATTTACTTTTCAAGAGAGGGATTGAGTGTTTGATATTCCATATCAAGTATTCAATTGCTATATGTTATGTAGTGGTATAAAACTGACATCAACAAATACACCGCTCACTCATCCCTCATTGAATCTGGCATAATGATGAAATAGTTAAAAAATATCTCCCTGCTATAGTTGCTTGCATAGTTCTACTTCAGTCCTCTAGCACTATAACTCTGCTTATATAATTAGTTATTACCATAACATCAACCTTGTTACAACAATGATTATAATCTCTTTACAAATTTGTCCACTATCAGTTGGTACTTCTAATTTTTATATCTTGCAAAAAATACCAATGACAAAAAACCCCAACATTGTTTCACAAATGGAGACACAAATTTTAGGCTCCATCAAAACCTACTGTTCTTTATGGCTCAACCGTTTGGGGGCCCTCCTTGTTGGCCAATGATTGAGCTTCTATGAAGAGGGTGCAAAATCTTTTTCGTCACTTTGTCTGCTGTCAATTGTCCACTCCTACCAATATATCTTGGCCGAGTTTGGTGCCCATCCTTTTAGACTTTGCACGATCTTTGATTTGGTTTGGTTACTTCATAGACTTAGGGGATTTGTGGACTATGTTGATGGTAGATACCGTTGTTCCTACTGTTCCTCAGCCTCAATTGCGGCCTCTGATACCACTGGTTGTGCTAGATCATGGTATGCCCAAGTCTCCAGTCTCCTCAGCTGTGTGGGTATCGATATTGGCCACCTTCCTTTGTTTCAGTACACCCTAGACACTCCTGCTCACCTCCTTCCCCCATAGGTGAAGCTGAATGAGATCACCAAGATGGACATCTACAAGAAGTTTATTCATGTGAATTGGATTGACTTGCGAGGGTGCCTCCACCTTTGTATGGTCTTTTATGCAGAGCACTATAATTTAGGATGGCATCATTATTCAACCTTATTGCTCTTCTCGGTAGTGGCCTTATGCCCTTACGTATCCAGTTAGGCTCTTTCAGAGTTGGCTCTTATCGGCTCCATATCCAAATAGATCACTAGACCAACTTAGATGAGAGGATTTGTCAATGTAACATGGGTGTGGCTGAGACTGAGATCCATTTTCTATTCTCTTGTCCGATCTACTACAAGATTCGTGGGAGGTTTCATTGCTTTTTCAGAGAGTTCAGGTCCCTCTCCTCCTTCTTCAGGTATAATAATCAATGATTTCTTGCACTCTATCTCCAACAGGCCTTCCATCTTCGAGATTTCACTCTTTGGGAGGCCTGACCAACTTATCACTTCCTTCTTTACTTTGGTCACCTCTCCCTTAGGAACCAAGCGGGCTGGGAGTTCGTCCACTGTTACTCACTAGATTGGTGAGGCCGTGCAAAGATAATATGCACATACACCATCAGCGCCAGTGGTCTCTCTCTCTCTGACAACAGGCTCAAACCTCTTCGCTCATGAATTGTTACCCTTCGGTTTTGGGCTTCTTTTTGATGACTATGAATCACTAGTTGTTTCACGGTCTCGTAGTCTCTCTTTTGTTGTAGTGTTGTTTCTCGTTGTTTGCTTTCTTTTTCTCGGACACCATTTGGTGGTCTTGTTGCCTTCTGGCCTCTTTTTGTATTTTCAATCCCTTAGGCCTGTTTGTGGTCTCTTGTTGGACATTAACAGTTTATCTTACCTTATCTTATCTATGGGATTTTATGATGTATTCTATCATATATGCTATTGGATATTTCAATTGCTCACTTTCATTGATATATGCTTAGAATAGTTGTAAAATGGTTTACTTAAGTGCAATATTAATGTGATTATATGATGTATATTGACTCACTACACCACTGATATGCATTTTGCCCTTGGTGTTGGTATGCTTTCACTATTATTAATTGAGGCATTTTCATTGATGTTATATATGCTTCGACTATTTATATATTGTGAGCAGTTGTACATGATGTTTGCATGTTTTAGTGAATAAGTACTAGGCATATTCATCCTGAGTTGCAGGGATTGTGTGTCTATGTTTGCAACAACGACACGAGATAGTAGCTTTGGCCTTGCATATTGAGCCAATGTCATCCTTGTATGAATAACGTATCCTATTTATACAATAATTGTCTTCGGTTCATGTTGGTAAATCTGGATTCATTATGTATTTGTGATAGATGAGTGTGTCTGTGCAGTTAGAAGCTCCCAGAGTTGTCATGGATGATTTAAATGTTGATATTAATGCTTAACTTTACTTATAGGCTAATTTGCCGTAGTTGGATTCTAGACTCTTGAGATCGATTTATTTAGTTGGGATAAGGGCTTATACTGTCAAAAGTGAGACTTTACACCTCATATTATGTTTTTTAGAGATTGTTATTTTTGCTCAAATCCTCATGTGGGCATTTTAGAGATTTATTTGTTGTGTGATCCAGTTGCAGGTTTTGTGTTTGGAGCAGCTTGTTGGATTTGTGTCAGAATCGCTCTGGTTCACAGAAGGTTTCATCCAATTTGGTGGAGACTTCTTAATTTTCTTCCTTTTCTTGGTTTTTACCATTCGCGTAAGGTAGGGCTCTTTACTTCTTTTGATTCACTTCATCTTTTTGAATGAAATAAATTACTGTTAGTTCATGGGCTGAGAACTAGCATTCCCTCACACTTTTTTTGTTTTCCTCCACTCGGTTGGGTAGGTATGAGTATTTGTTGTTTTCCTGTGTTGGGTTTTGACATTGGAGCACAGTTATGTTGCTGAGTTTCCGTGAAGTGCTTGAATCCATAATGTTATTTGAAAAGTGTGATGTTGGGTGGATTTAAACAAATGGGTTTTAATTCTACCAATTTATTTGATGTTTGATTTTTGGTCTTTTTCTTCGCCGCACTGTTATGCATGCCATAGAACCTATTAGTTGCCATGTTTGGCCTGATTCAAATTATGAAATTAGTAGTCTATGGTACGCAAAATAGGATTGTAGAATTAAAATGGTTAGAGGACATTTCAGGTATTTTTATATCTCAATCCAAAAGTGCTCATTTGATGTTAAATCATAGATTTTTTTGTATCTTGCCTAATTGTGCCAAAAATTGATATTTTTTATGCTTTTGAGCTCCTCCCTTGATTTTGGAGTTGTGAGATGCTTCTTGGAACATTTAGGGACGGTATCCCGTGTATATATGTGGACCATCTTGGGATTTATGCCCTTCATGATGAGGCCAATAAAGTGCGCTTGTGCATACCTTTCTTGCCCTTGGGTTTTGGCCTTTTTATGTTTTCTATTGTGCTGTCTTTGTATTGGCATCTTTCATGCTTGAGGTTGATCTCGCATGTGATACGTGGATGTATAGTGTTTGAGACCAAATCTAGGCATGTAGTTGAGCTATGCTCCTATGCTAAGGTTCGAGTGACCCATACACTCTTGGTGTTTGAGACCAATAGACTTTACCATGTTTTGCGGTTTATGACTTGGAGAGTCGTTTATTGGTTTTTCCTTATTGCATTATACTTGTTTGCTTGGTGCCCCATAATTGTACCAAAGTAAGCATGTTTGGTGTTTGGGTAGTGGAGTAGAGTGGCTCCTTATGTGGATCCCAATTGTAAGTGGTTGGTACAAGCCTTGTAAAAGAGTTCTTAATAAAGAGGAAACATAATAAATGGGTTTGGGTTAAAACACTTAAATAAGACCAATTGACTACCTGGCTACGCTAGGGTTTTGATCGAAGGTAAGTCAAATGTCTTGCCACATTGATGTAGGAGCATCCTGGGTGTAAGGGCAATCTTGCATCACTCAAACGTATTTGTGGTTTATCTTTTCAATAAGGGCTATCTCAATGCAGAGTTGCTATTTTAGTAGGGTGGTCGTTAGAGCTTAGAATGTTTTGATTTCTTCCTTGGAGGTTTACTTTGGGTGTATTAGCCTACGAATAAAGTTTCATTCCAAGATCAAGTCTATTTTGAAGATATTGAAAATTTTCAGTATTGTCGATAGGGCATAAAAACTTTGAACTTAGTTTTGAAGGCTTTAGAGGCTTCCAAAAGGGGTCAAACCTTGACTGGCCAGAGCTTGCACAGTCATGTGCTATAGAGTAGTTTGTGACATTTCTGAAATGGGGTCATAATAGCTAGTTAGAAACTGACGATGAATTATGGTCTCTTGAAGTTGCACTACCTAAAATGGATGAAAATTAATTTCCTTTAAATATTTTTTTGAGTTTTGAAAGTTGTTAGGGTCTACTCCAACGAAATTAAAGATGAATAATAATATCTTAGGGTTGGTCAACCTTAAAATTTATTGTTGAAATTTCTAGAACCTTCTTGGGTGGCTATAAGTTGCCTATATAAGACTCGTAGGGTAGTCTAGGATAGTTTTGGGGTGTAAAAGGTGGCTCCAACTTATAGAATCTTGTAAGGGAAATTACCCATTTGGCTTTGCATATCATACTTTTGAATATTGTAATTCCATTTTTGTGGAGACGATAAGAAGCCAATTTCATGTTCTTGCAATTTATGTTATTTTTCTATTTTGTTGCACGTGTTTGTGTTAGTAAGGAGAGTACCCTTCATCACACTTGCATGTGTTGATTGAAGACACAAGACCTAGCCACCTGAGGATGGTTATCAAAGACACAATAGCTAGCCACATGCGGGTGTTGATTGAAGATACATTCTGAGTTTGGCTGTTTGCGGATGTTGACCAAAGACTCAATGCTACTTGGGCTAGTGTGAGAAAATTAAGGACACTCCACTAGAGTTCGTACACAATAATCTTGTTAGTTTTGAGTATCTAGAGGAGAAATTAATGCACCCCCTAAAGACCAGTTAAAATCTCAAAGGGATACACAATTCCCTTCTAACCGCCTTAGTTAGCCGACTAGAAGTATCAAGAAGATATCGTCAAGAGTTAAGAGTAATGCAAGTAGATGTTAAACTTGAATGAGATGAGTGTGGACATGTGTGGTTAAATTAACCTAGTGTGGATTAATATGTATTCAATTAAGTTCGACAATGTGTAGATTGATTGATTAAATGATTAAAGAGATTAAGTGCTGCATAAGTGGGGTTTCAGTGCGTTTTGATGTATGTGCATGAGTTCAAGGCGTTACTAGACAAATATGGGTATTTTGATCACAAAGGCTAAAGATACACAAATCAGAGAACAATCCCTACAATCGGCAAGGTCACTACCATAGATGAGTATGTGAGTCTAATGGACGACAACGCGACTCAAGGATGTTTGCGTGACGCAGAAGAGTCTCGTACAGATAGGTTTCTAGAATCAAGGTTTTGTCGAAATAAGAACTAAAATACTAACTAGATAGTAAATAGATGATCTACTAGATAAAACAAAATGAATAGAGTACCACAGGAAAAGCTAATGAACTCAAGAACAAGTAAACAAAGAGATTTAAGTATCATGAAAAGATGTTTTGATGCTTTTATGATTATTAGATGAAATGAAATGGAAAGAAGAGAGACTAGGGCATAAACTTGGTTTGGTGGTTGATATGTGATCCTCACGAGCAACCATGAAATTGCGAAAAGGCTCCAACTTGCACAAGCACGAAGAAAAATGTTGGGGCCAATTGAGAGGCTTGCCTTAGTCACACCCCCATTTTGGGTGTTTCCACCTCCACGAATGACCAAAAAGATAGATAAAATAGATACGATATGATCACCAATGATAAATAACTAGATTGAAAGTAACAAAGGCACTAAATGTAAATGTTATGATGTAAAGAGAAATATGATAAGACACTACAATATGCTCAAAGACACTAATGATATGTGAAAAGAGAATGAAAGAGACACCCCAACATGGATACGAAGCATAAAGTTGAGTAGAGAGCTTGAGCTTGCAACAATGGTGTTGAAAACTTGCAATAATGATGGATATTGAGTGTAAAATGGATACAGAGAGCTTGATAGTGCAAAGAGAGCTTGGATGATAGCAAAAATGAATGAGTGAAGTGATATAAAAGGTTGCCAAAATTGTGAGAGAGAGTGATTGAAGTGAATAGTGTGAATAGAAGACCCAAAATGATCTCCATGAAGGGTTTTTGTAAAACTTAGAGAGAATCCATGTAGGTGTCTTCATTTTAGGCATTACAAAATGCAGGGTGGCAGATTTGTAATGCTCAAATGACTGTCTACACGTTTGCAGATTCAAAAATGTGAGCACGCCATGCGAATGTTTGTACGGCAGGCACATGTCTAGGGTCATTAGGGCCCACTTGGTTTTTGACCAAAGTCTAACTTGGCTAATGACAAAAGAGGATGCATGTGGTGGATTTTTGTCCTAGGCTAAAGGGGAACACAATGCGCAAATGACCCACCCACAAGGGTGTAAATTTTAAGCCATTACATTTTGCCCCCACTTTAGGGAGCATATCATGCATAGTGAGAGATGTGAAGCTAAAGTAAGGAATACATAAGTTGACTTTCTTGCAGTGTGTTTCATCGCGTGGAGTTGCCCCCAACCAAGAATCCCTGTAATGATATTGAGTTAGATCTAACATGCCGAGGCATGCTAGATGATGATGGTACCTGTGATCGATATCTCTAATAGGTGCGTTGATAGGGTTGTCAAGTTGTGTTATGCTGATTCATATGATAGGGTGACTTTGTGAATACCAATGAGTGGATTGCCCCCCACAAAAGGCAAGTGGCGATAGATTGGCCCATGCAAAAGCAATGACAGATTGGCCCCTGCGAAGACATGATGGTGGTTTGGCCTCTACTAAAGCGAATTGCTTTCAAGTAATATGTAAGAAAAGACCCAATGGTATAGATAGGACATCAACGAAAAAGAGTAAGATACATAGATATAAAACATGACCAGTCTTCGAGAGGAGCCTTGTTGCTTAGGAGGGAGCACGACTTTCTCAAGAAAGGCAAAATGGGAGACACTGACGATGTTGCATCTTTCACAAAGGACACAGGGGGATCCAATAGGATTGACATTAGGACCTAGAAGTGAGGATGAATGTCTACTTTCAAGGGACGTATCATCATTGCCATTTGTGGTGTGGATCTAAAGAAGAGTACATGAAAACGAAAAATAAAATTTTGGGTCAGCATAAAAAGGGATCCTAAATGCCCCCTATACATTGCATTGTCCCCAAATTCAAAACCTAAGATCATGACACATAGAAGAAGCAAACAACAAATAGAAGAAGGTTCATGATATAAAATATCCCGTTTCCGAGTATGTACGGAGTAGAAGGGTCCTCCGGGAGGGAACAAAGATAAAAAAAAAAAAAACACATATGCGTGGGGGGAACATGTATGATCGGTAATCTACAGGTGTAGATGTGGTTCCAACCTCATAGATTGGCCGCTAGCAAATTGTTGTCCTCCCAATCTTGATCATATTGTGAGGGAGGCTGACTTTGCAATGGTATAGTTGTCAAGACGATCCTAGGCGGATCACCAACAACCAAAATCAAAGATGTAGCACTAGATATGTCCTCATTCAGGAGTTCAATTGTAGCTATTTTACTTCCATGTAGCACAAAATCGCCATTTTGCCTTGAAAAAATCTGAGAAGAAAATTGAGTTTTGGGCTCTTTTGCTAATGAAATTCTCCGAGGCAGAGATATTTTGAATTAGAGAAAAATCCTTGGAAAAATTTTCTTTTTTGAGATGAATTCTGCCATGATACTTCTTCACTCAGTTCCTTCACATCTTACCTTTAATTTTCAACCATTATCAACATGGGTGCTTGCCTTCACAGAGGAGGCTGATTTTCATAGGCGGGGAAATTTGATTTTGAGCAATTATTATGTGTGGAATTCTTTTGATTAGAGAAATTTTGGCCAGACCTCATGCTCTCAACCTCTACCTAGTCTCGCTTACCTTTATTTAGTCTTGCCTCTAGAAACCTTGCCCTTAACCTCACAATTTCATCATTTTGATCATAAATCTTTATTCCCTCGCTTAGGCGCTTAAATCTTCATCAAAATTCATTGCTTCTTTGTGAGTGAAGTTTTCAAAATGAGATGAATTTCCTTGGGCAAAATTCCTTGGAAGAGAGGAATTCTGCCTCCTTTATATGCCTTGCCTTAGTCACACTTTTCAATCTGCCCTCAACATTTTGTCTTCGAACCTCTTCAACTTGCTCTTTTGCTTCATTGATTATCTATCTCCTCCACTTGGGCACTTGATTTGCATCGAGATTTGTCTTCTTTATTGGGGTAGAGTTTTTATGATAGAGGAATGATTATGGGTGGAATTCCTGGGTTGATAGGAATTGCGCTATCCTTCCTTGCCTTTCCTTGTTCCAAAAAATCTGAACTTTGTTTCATTCTTTCAATTCTCTAATCACCAACCTTTAATCCTCACAAATTGCCCACTTAATCTCATGGAGAAAATTATGTCCTTCATTGGCTGGGTTTTTCTTAATAGAGGAATGATTATGGGTGGAATTCCTAGGTCGAGAGGAATTCTGCCATCTTCTATATGCCTTCAAAATTTGACCATTGTGATCGCTTGATCATCACTTTTGTATCCTCATGGCTTAGGCGCTCAATTTGCCTCAAAGGTTGTGTTTTCACTTGGTTAGAGGTTTTGAAACTTGAGGAAAAATATTGGGCAGAATTCTTGGGCTAAGAGAAATTCAACCATCTCTAGCTCTCTTCATCCAGATTTACTCAATTTTTTAGCTCAGAGGACGATAGGATTTTTATAAATATAACATTAAAGTATAAGAAATTTCCTTTCTTATACTTCAAGTTATATTTATATAAATTTTGTCAAGATGTTTGAGATAGGTTTCAGCTTCATAAGAGTTAAAATAAAGTTTCTAGATAGTGAGGGTTTATGAAAATTCCGAACTTAGCCAAATTTCAGGATTCAACATGCCTTCAACAGTGTTACCTCCCACAACTTTCCTTGGCTTTCTAAGATGAAATTAAAGCTGAAAAATGGTTTTTCTAATGTTTAAAACTCGTTTCATTCCAAGTCCCCTGATTTCATTTCCGAATCCTTGACACACTTATTCCAACTCTCACTCACATCCTAGATAGACTTGACTTCTAGCAGGCCACAATTGCTCAAACTCATTCTTGGACTCGGAAACTTGAAAATGTTACTAACTAGAAGCACCTAAGATTACTACTCCTCCTAAAGCAGAAAGAGGGGCTCCCATTTGAAATAAAGTGATGTTGTGAAACCTCACAACAGGTAGGAGGCCTTAATCAATCACCAAGGCATTAAAATAAAACATGTGGTCCTTGTTATGAATGTTCAATCCCAAGTTTGATCTAAATGGGGTATGGAATAGAACCCAATCACCAAACACCTAGCTCTTAGCTCTAGGCTAGAGCCTAAAATGGATGCAAGGCAGCCCCAATATGAAACACGCAGGCTGTAAGCTCAAGGAAAGGGCCTCTAGCATCAAACGTGTGGCCCATCAATCAAAAGTAGGACCTCAATACCAAACGTATGAGCACAGAATTTAATATGAATGAAGCATAAATCAAGCCATATAAGGTAATGTGTGGGCTTAAGAAAAGGAAGCAGGCCTTGAGATCAATGAAGGATGCCCTGAATCTGGGCACTTAGCACTATAGGGTAGATCTGTAAGGTAACAGTAGGTTCATGAACCCCATAATAGGCCACCTATCTAACTTGAAAAGCTGTGATTTAACTAGGTTGTTTGAATCTGAAACATCCTTTCTAAGGAATTAATATAAAGACAAGTAAGAATATAACTTATTGCAGGTTATTTTGAAAACATAATAAGGCTTACATAATTTATTCAATTTATCCTTATAGAAGCCTCCTTATTCATTCCAAGCTTAATTTGAAACAAGAACCACAACATACTGTCAGAAGAAGTTTGGAGAAAGATAAATACTTGAATAAGAAACCCTGCAACCAGTAGATGCAAGCCCCCAATTTGTCCCACGCTTTCTTTCCAAACGCTAAGTTTTTGAATCATGTGGGTGTCTCAGTATTTGTGACTTGTATTCCTCTATGGTTGAAGCTCGGGTGGATGTCCAAGTCAACCAATTACCAAGGGTTTCGTCCTGGTAATACTGTAACCTTATTTTATTGTAGACTAAGAAAATATGAAAACATAGATAATAGAATACCAAATAATCCTCAGCGATGCCTTATGAAGATTTCACCATGCAAAAAAGACCTAACCACTGCAAAAGCCTATATTTTAGGTGATTTTTCCAGAAGATGAGCTTGCCACTCTAGTTAGAAAATTATGTTGCCTTAACTCATTAATTTCCCATCAATTAGGGAAAACCCAAAGGCCCTACTCAACGTGACTGAAAAGTAGGAGTGACTTAAGTGAGTTAAGTGAAATTGGCTCCACACACTCATCTACTTTGGTTTTATAAAATTTTTCCTTTTATTTCATAAAATTTACCAAGTCTGGGAGATGGACAACTAAAACAGACTTAGTAAAGAGATTATTGCTGTTTGACTCTTCAATTGAGGGGGGACATTGCAGTCCTTCCTTCTTGAGATTGCTGGTCCACTAGCAATTCTAAATTAGGATGTTGTAGCATCTCCTATCCTTCCCATTACGCATCATCAAATAGGCAATCCCCTTCCAGTTTATGAGATACTCATGAACAATCTTATTCCTTAGCTTCTTTTCCTTCCATTCTACAATACGTACACGATCTAGAATGAATTTTCCCTCTTCATCCAGTTGTGAGAACTCAAGAGAGGCAACTGTCTGTTGTCCTAATACCTTTTTTAGGGAAGACACATGGAAAATATTATGATCCTACTTCTCGTTGGTTGTTCAAGTTCATATGCAACTTCTCCAATCTTCCTATGTACCCTGCAAGGTCGACAAAACCTTGGTTTTAACTTTTCTGCTCCACTGCTCTTCAACGGATACTGCTTGTAAGGCTGTAAGTGTAGAAAAAACAAGTTTCCCACCTGAAAGGTCCTCTCGACTCTGATGGAGCCCAAAATTTTTGCCTCCATTTGAGAGAGCATGTTGGAGATTCATAATGTAATTTCCTATTCTACAGAAGCACACCTAGCCAAAGGAATATCCTACTATATCACATAACAGAGATACGTGTGTTGGCCAATTGAAGAGTATCCTACAACAATCCATGCATTTACCATATTGTGTCATGTGTCTGTTATACTGATTGACACTGCTGCTACAGTAATGAAGCATTAATGAATATCAAATATATAAAATTAAGTTCCATAGACCAACATAAAGCAACTATCAAGAACTTGATATGGTGTTCAATAAGAAAACTGAATACATACCTTTCTATGTTACAAGAATCCCTTTGGACATCACAATTGTGCTCATGTTTAATATGGTTATTCAGTTATGGAGATAACAATGAAGTCAATAATCAATTAAAATTAAAGTTATTGACTCTCCAGTTTTAGTTGTCTATGTCTAGAATCATTTTCAGTCGATATACTAGTAATTGGGATGATTGTTCTTAGGGTATAAATGACCAGGAGTATTTACAGGATTCAAACAGATTGACAGGTGATATATATAGAATAGGTTAAGTAAAATCAATGGGCAAAAGATGATAAGGGCAATATCGTGTTTGGCATACCAATGATCAATCATACCATGAACAGAGAACAGCTTTGACACATTGAAAAGGTTCCTCACACATTGATCTATAGCATCCTTCCAAAGACAAAAGTGGTCAAAGAATCTGATATTCTTGACCCAAACGATATTCAAAATTGTGGATAAACCACAAGAAGAAAAGTGTGATGGAAAGATATCACGACTCTTTATTTGCGCAATAGACACATCATTCATGTTTTGTGTTGTGAAAGGAATACACCAGCAACGATAAGCCAAAGATTGTAGATGTGAAAGAATTTCATCAGATTACATACACAGTTCAAACGCCTGCAGATGAATACAAAGAGTCACGATATATAGCGGAGTTTTCAATTCTCACGGGACTACATGAGAAGGGGATTTTACTATGTGTAAATGACATCTAACTCTCTCGTGTATCTGTTGCAGGAGCGCGTCATGCGGATCATCTGGAGTTTACAGCGTTGGTATTCCCAGCAGATGTGTTGAGTGTTTGGAAATACATGTTGGAACGAGGAAGCGCTTGTATTGATATGGAGTGGAGGATTCTAGACTATTGACGCATGGAGCAAACTATTTAAATTATTCATGCCACCGCCTATGAATATGATTCACAAAGTTATAAAACCACCTGTTATGTCAAATCAAAATTATATTAAGTCTTCAGTTATTTGTTATAAAAGGGTGCGATGGTTAATTATGCCCCTGCATCCTTTATAAATAGGGGATGTAAGAGACAATTGACAATATATATTTTTCCCTTAAAAAATACCAAAGTTAAGTTATCATTGCACACTTGATATATGATTTTCTCATTGGTGGAGATAATGAATTTTTGAATTAAGCCCGTGGATCGTGGATTATTGAATAAATTCTTATGCAATTCTAGAGTCAAACTGTATTGGATAAATCATCCGTAAGAGTGTCTCTAGTGTAATTTGATTTCCCACATGACCAATAAGAAATATTTATTTTATTTGCATGAAGTTTTAGAGTTAAAATATTATATAGTTTCGTCCTTTATAATAATTATTATAATTTTATAAATAGTTTGTATGATAGATAAGTGGACAAGATCAATTATAGCATTTTAAAATCAAACATCATAGATATTGAGAAATATTTAATTGTTTCCGAATCTATGCTTGGTTTGTCTACGAACCGCAGGAGTTAAAATACATTCCAGATTATTTTAAAATTGCATCCATATATTTGATCTATCACATCTTGATTACTAAATTGTTTATAATTAATGTGCATAGAATTTTATAAATTTGTATGTTTTAAACTTATAATATTGACTCTATTGCCCTTCAGCACTAATCTTTATATTTTTCATAATTTGTATCCATATGCTGGCAATTATTTCATATCTTTCCTTTGAAGAGTTAATATATTCATTTGTTGCATTAATCTATACTTATTCTTATTTTAAAAACATTCATATATTCATACAATCATTTACTTTTATTCTTAATTCATAAATCGCAAGTTTGAAGTTTTTGATAATTCTTGCCATTTTGGAAGCTTTCATAACATTCGCATTCTAATAAATCTGCTATAAGTGTCTTGGACCTAAGTGTTTTGTTCAAGATCAGGTGCATCCGCCTTGGTCTTGCCGAGCCAAAAGTGTAAGGGATTTGGATTGCATTGATCAATCTTGTCAAGTTGGCCATAACCGGTTGGATATCTCAGCATCGAGTTGGCAACACTCATAGGATTCCAATATGCAGTTTTGGGAACCAACAGATTCTATGCCTGCTTGCATGCATTTTTCGTTGATTTTGTGCTTGCAAGATATTGACTTTCAATGCTCTGAGAACATCTTGGTAACTTCGTATGATTTCCTTTGCCTGTGGAATCTTGCTATAATTAAAAGCTAAGTCTATAAATGACAAAGCCTCAAACCTGTACAATGTCTTAATGTCATGACCCCTCTTAGAATATGACCCAGCTATTATAAATGATTAAACGGGTTAAGTAAATTTATCATGCCATATCTTTTTAATATGATTAAAGACACAATTAAATAATATCAAGTATTATTATCTCATTGATAAATGAGAAAATTACCATCAAGAATACATGTATATACTTAACCATATATAACACTCTATACTAAAAATAAATATTAATAAGTAATATATGAATAATTTATTTAAATACCATTATCACTTAATTCATTTATTATAATAATTTAAATATCCATATATAATATCCTATAACAAATAACTTACATTCAAATATAATAAAAAACTGCATTGGAGGAGTGCCATCCTTTGGGTGGGGGGCCCATGCAAGATAACATTGTGGATTCAATTGACACACTATTTATATGTGGATAGTATGTCAAGAAGATTCTGGTGCAGGAGCACCTTGGGGAGAGGCAAATCCCTAATACAAATTTTGGCTTTTAAATGGTCTAGCCAACCATTTAGTGAATAAGGACTAAAACATGAATTCCCAAGGTAGGTTTAGAAGGTGTAGTTAAGTAGGAGTTAGGGTTGAGTCATGTTTTAAGCAATTAGGCCCTGCTAAGCCTAAAATTGTTCAAAATTGCTCTAAAGGGCAAAATATGGCAAAATGCCTAAAATAGGGCAAGAAGTGTTTAGGAAGGATCCTTAGTTGTTTTAGGGTCATTTTATGATGGTTGAAACCAAACTCGATAGGTTTGGAGGCCTAGAATGCAAAATTGTCAAATTGCTCATTGACTTGCAATGACAATTTTTGCACTTTTTTAGGAAAGGGCAAGATGGGTGTTTGTAACTTGACCCAAGGGTCTGCGTGGTTAGGGGAAGTCTATATAAGCATCATCCAACTCATTTTTAAGGGTTGGTTATGCATTTGTATGGACAGTTCATGTGATGAGGAGGAATTGTTGACAGAAAACGTGGTTTTGAAGGCTTGATCCAACAAACATGATTGATTTGATTGCTGTTTTGAATGGATTAGATGCTTGGGATCATGTGCTAACTCTATGCATTCTTGTTTTGATCTTTGGCATTCATTTTACTAGGTTTCCAAAATTATTTGGTTTCTTTCTTCCTGCTGGTTGGTTTTGAGCAGACAACAATAAAATGGCCAAAGCTTGAGTTCCCATGGTTGAAAACCTATAGCCTTTGGGAATCAAGTAATGGTTTGTATATACTATGTAAATAACCATTTTGGAGGTTGTGGGAGTCAATTGGCCATTTTTGCAAGCGAGCCCTAGGCAAGCTTTCAAGTGAAAGCTTGGCAAGGCGCATTGATGCTTGCAAGTGAGTTCTAGATGGAACAAAGGATTGACATGTGCCAATCTTGGTTGGGCAATGGTAGTAAGGGGTATCTAGCGTCCAAGAACCAAATGAGGGAGTCTGGAGTGAAGATTTTCTTGTGTTAGAAGCATAGTTGCTGTCATTGCCCTTGAAACCCTTGAAAGTAGGGTTTTCTGAAAATGTGCTATACAGACACCATGGAGACCTAAGACCTAGAAAATCCTTGAGCCTAGGTCAATTGGAAACAAAGTCTAGAAGGCATCAATAGGCCTTGTTAAGATATTTTGCAAGATATTGAAGGTTCCTTGTTTCTAGGAGGGCTAATAGGGGCTCTTAGGGCTACAAGGGCAAAGAGAGCAAAATTGGATTGTGGGTGTGTGAGACTTATCAAAATGATGTAGAATGGCTTGGAATGAGCCAAGAACCTCATAAGGGAGGTTCAAACTTGATTTTGCTTTGCTTATAGCATTTAGTGGGCTTTTGGCTTGATAGGCCTAAAAGTGCATAGTTTGGAGTTCTTGGTGATTGGGAGTGAAACTTGAATTGATTGGTGAGTTTCTTGGAAGAAGGGGATTAGGAGAGAGTCCTCTAGGTTAGGGTTAGAGAAGAGACCCTAAGAAGGCTAAGAAGTAGCCTTGGTAGAGCAAAAAGGCTCTAAGTGAAGAAGTTCCCCATCAGATTCGGGGGATGAAGAGTTATAAAACTAAATCAGAAGTAAGGAATGAATAAAAGTCAAAGAGGGGAATCAAACATTAAAGGAATCAAAAGACTCGACAAGGAATAAAAAGCAACCAATTATGTAGAAAAAACTTTACTAGCTAATAATGCAGTTTGTAATGGAATATTTTAAATTTAAATAGCAAATGATTAATGTAGAAGGAACATGGCTGCCCATAAAGTGGATATATATATATATTATAACAAAGGAGCCTTAAAAGATATAAAGGTGTTGAAAAATAAAAAGAGGGGAATACAAGGTAATAAAGAAATGTTGAGGGGAGATAATTATAAAATTTATGAAAGGGAAAAATTGGATATAAGAATATTCTTGGAAGAGTATAAAAGAATCAAAGTTAAGTGAGTTGGTGAAGTTCAAATAAATAGGTGGATAAGGATAAGCTCATTCTAATATTATTATTATTGTTATAGAAATAAATTCAATATTTTTAGTCTTTATAAATGAAGAAATTATTATAGTTTTGAGAGGATATATTGTATTATGAAGTAGACATTGTATATCCCATAACTCAATATATTGTCATTCTCATTCCAAATATATGATATTTATGCAATATAAATAAGATCTATTCTAAATCCGAGAATTAGAAGCAAATATAGGGTGAATCTTAAGTAGGGTCATTACAAGTGGTATTAGAGCATGATCTTGCCATCTTGTAGGGTAAGAGATTAAAGAAAAAATAAATATTCTAATGAAATAAAAATGAATCTAGAAATATGTGTATTATGTGTATGCATTGTGTATGCTTTTTGTCTTCACATATCTCAATAAATTCTTCAAGATTCAACCTGAGTTTTCTATA
The DNA here is from genome assembly GCA_028749045.1 of Cupressus sempervirens. Classification (NCBI taxonomy): domain Eukaryota; kingdom Viridiplantae; phylum Streptophyta; class Pinopsida; order Cupressales; family Cupressaceae; genus Cupressus; species Cupressus sempervirens. The sequence goes on from CM053792.1 coordinate 554,407,223, forward strand.
TTTATAATGAAGAGGGAGTTCGTGAAAGGTGGAGTAATTTGGGGACAGTGAGGAGAAGATCCCCAAAATGGATTTTGTTCATGAGGGAGCCTATTGGAGCTTGTTTATACTTGGGCACAGTAATTCTACCATTCATTATGGAAATGAAAAAATGACCAAGAAAGATCCATTTAGTACTTAATATTTAGAATCACTGTTGGTAATATCAACTTAATAAATGGTTGGCGTTTTCCTAATTCATGTTTTCTTACTTCTCGTCTCATCAAAAACATGTATTTTAATAAGGATCATCACAATTGGTGTACTTCATGTCTTCACATATTCATGCATATGCCTGTTATAGACATTTCAAAATGATATAGAAATTTATTGAAAATTAGAGCTATTGATTTTAAGGGATAAGTTCAAGTTATAAAATGTCTTGTGAGAAATAGGAATTGCTTAAGGGCAAGCAATTTAAGGGAAGATGGACTTGTCATGGCCCCTCTTAGAATATGACCCAACTATTATAAATGATTAAAAGGGTTAAGTAAATTTATAATGCCATATCTTTTTAATACGATTAAAGATAGAGTTAAATAATATCAAGTATTATATCTCATAGATATATGAGATAATTACCATTAAGAATACATGTATATACTCAACCATATATAACACTCTATAGTAAAAATAAATATTAATAAGCAATATACGAATAATTTATTTAAATACTATTATCACTTTATTCATTTATTATAATATTTTAATTATACATATAATATCCTATTAAAAATAACTTACATTCAAATATAACTAAAAATTGCATTGGACAGCTGCCACCCGTTGGGTTAGGGGCCCACACAAGATAACGATGCCAATTCAATTGAGACTATTTATGTGCGGATAGCATGTCAAGAAGACTTGGGGGATGGAGAGTTAAAAATTAAATCAGAAGTAAGGAATGAATAGAAGTCAAAGAGGGGAATCAAACACTAAAGAGAATGAAAGATTCGACAAGGAATAAAAAGCAATCAATTAATTGAGAATTTTTTTTACTAGCTAATAAGGGAGTTTCTAATGGAATATTTTTAATATATAAATAACAACCAATTAATGTGGAAGGAACATGGCAGCCCATAAAGTGGATAGATACATATAGAAATTATAACAAAGGAGCCTTAAAAGATATAAAGTTGTTGAGAAATAAAAAGAGGGGAATGTAAGCTAATAAAAAAATGTTAAGGGGGTATAAATGTATAAAATTTAGGAAAGGGAAAAATTGGATATAAGAATATTCTTGGAAGAGTATAAGAATTAAAGTTAAAGCAAGTTGGCAAGTTCAAATAAATAGGTGGATAAGGATAAGCTCATTCTAATATTATTATTATTGTGATGGAAATAAATTCAATACTTTTAGTCTTTATATATGAAGAAATTATTATAGTTTTGAGAGGATATATTGTATTATGAAAAAGACATTGTATATCCCATAACAAAATATATTGTCATTCTCATTCCAAATATATGATATTTATGCAATATAAAGAAGATCTATTCTAAATCTGAGAATTAGAAGCAAATTAAGGGTGAATCTTGGGTAGGGTCTTTACACTTAACGAAGAAATCCTAGTAGTCATATGATAGGTAGTATTGTAACAATACTCACCTTAACGTAGCCATTTGACCCAAGCACGTTGCTGCCTTGAAATATAGTTTCTGAGGTAGCCTTCGACTCATATGTTCACAATTTCAGTCTGTCCATACGACTAAGGATGGTAACTAGTATTGGGTGTCAGTTTTGTCCTTGCCAAGTGAAACAAATCCTGCTAGAACATGTTGATAAACCTATTATCCCTGTTACTGGCAATGATCTTAGGATGACCGTGTAATTTGAACACTTTACAAAAAAATAAATTAGTAACTTGTGAAGCTATGTAATCTGTACCAATAGAGTTGAAATGGGAATATTTAGTCAACACCACCACAAATATGCAATCCTTTCCCTATACTTGTCAAAGCCCTGTCATGAAATCCATTGATATGCCTTCCCACTTCTATTCCAGAATAAGTAGTGGTTGTAGAAGACTTGTAGGAAAGGTGCGTTTTGATTAGTTCTGCGGACATATCAAATGTCTACAAACATGTTGCAACACATCATCCTTTTGTCCTTTCCAAGAAAATTTCTCTCTTACCTGCCTGTAAGCTTTCAAGAAGCCTAGATGTTCAACAAGAGGAGTATCATGTAATGCTCTCAAAATATTGGGCCTCAACTTAGACTCAGGTAGAGGGCAGATTTTGTTTTTGTAATATATCACATCCTCTATCACAAAATATCTATCATGCTGTACTCTTCCATCCACTAACTCATAAGCATAGAAATTCTTAGTATACTCGGACAACAATTGAGATTTCCAATTAGCTAAAATCTTTGGTGAGCAAAGAATGGGTCTCCTAGAGAGAGCATCAACAACCATGTTCTTGTTCCCTTTAATATATTCTACATCAAAGTCATATGCTTGGATTTTGCTTATGTACTTTTGTTGACGTTCATTGAGATCCTTCTATTCCAAGAAATACTTCAGACTATTATGATCAAGTTTGACAATAAATTTGCTCCTACCAAATATTGTCCGAACTTGGCTAAAGCATGCATGATAGCCAACATCTCTTTGTCATAAGTAGAATATAACATTTATGGATCTCTGAGCTTCTTGCTTTCAAATACAATGGAATGCCTATCCTGCATTAACGCTACTCCAATACCTTGTCCAGAACCATCACACTCTACAATAAAAGGTTTTATGAAATTATGAAGTTCTAATTTTGGATGTGCTCATGATGTCCTTGAGCCTACCAAATGTATTTTTTACCTTTGGGGACCACTAGAAAGCCCCTTTCTTAGTAAGATTGGTCAATGGAGAAGCCAATTGGGTAAAATCTAACACAAACCTTCGGTGATAACAGCATAAACCCAAGAAGCCTCTCCATCAGATATGATTTTGGGAGGCGTCCTATCCATAATTGCGAGTATTTTCTCCTGATGAACTTTCACCCCTTCAATCCTGATTACATGCCCTAAGTAAAGAATCCTAGATGTCCCGAATTCATACTCTGAAGTGTTTGCAAACAAAGACAGCTTCTCCATGATACTTAGAACATCTAGGTGCTGCAAATGTTCATCCCACACTCTACTATAGATTAGTATATCATCAAAGAATACTAACATAAACTTCCCCAATTGTTCACGAAAGAGATGATTCATGCAAGATTGAAAAGTTAGTAGTGCGTTTGTGAGTCCAAAAGGCATAACAAGGAATTCAAAGTGTCCATAGTGACAACAAAATGCTGTTTTTTGAATATCTTCTTCCCTGATTTATCTGATGATAGCTAGACTGCAAATCAATCTTAGAAAAGAAATATAAACCACACAGCTTAACTAGAAGTTCATTTATCCTGGGCATGGGATATCTATTCTTTATAGTTCTTTTATTCAATGCTCTGTAATCAATACACACACATAATGTGCCATCTTTCTTCTTGATCAACACTATAGTAGAAGTAAAAGGGTTGAAACTTGGTCGTATGTGTACCTTTTTCAGCAGTTCCTTGATTGTCTTTTTAATTTCCTCTTTGAAATGATGAGGATGTTTGTAAGGATTGTGATAACTGGTTTCAAACCTTCTTCAAGCTCAATCACATGCTCAAATCCCCTATCATGACATCTAGGAGTAATATCGCCAAACACTGCACCATGTCCACCACCATGAATATACAATCCTTTCGCTATACTCGTGGAAACCTTGTAATGAAATCCATTGATATGCCTTCCCACTTCTATTCTGGAATAAGTAGTGGTTGTAGAAGACTTGCAGGGAAAGTATGTTCAAATTTGTTTTGCCGACATATCAGACATTCACGAACATGTTGCAGTACATCATCCTCAAGTCCCTCCCAATAAAATCTCTCTTACCTGCCTATCAGTTTTTAAGAAGCCTAGATGTCCAACAAGAGGAGTACTGTGTAATGCTCTTAAAATATTGTGCTTCAACTTAGACTCAGATACAAGTTGGATTCTGTTTTTGTAATATATCACGTCCTCTATCACTAAATATTTATCATCTTGTACTCTTCCATCTACTAAATCACAAGCACAAAAATTCTTAGCATACTCGGACAATAGTTTAGAATTCCAATCAGCTGAAATCTTTGTGAGTGAGCAAAGAGTGGGTCTCCTAGAAAGAGTATCAACAACCATGTTCTTATTCCCTTTAATATATTCTACATCAAAATCATATGCTTGGACTTTGCTTATGCACTTTTGTTGACCTCCATTGAGATCCTTTTGTTCCAAGAAATACTTCAAACTATAAAAATCAGTTGTGATAGTAAATTTGCTCCTACCAAATATTGTCTGAAGTTGGCTAAAGCATGCATGGTAGCCAACATCTTTTTTTCATAATTAGAAGATAACTTTTTAAGATCTTTGAGCTTCTTGCTTTCAAACACAATGAAATGCTTATCCTGCATTAACAATGCTTGAATTCCTGGTCTAGAAGCATCACATACAATAAAAGGTTCTGTGAAATCAGGAAGTGCTAATACTGGACATGTGCTCATGATGTTCTTGAGCCTATCAAATGTATTTTGTGCATCTGGAGACTAGTGGAAAGCCCCTTTCTTGGTAAAATTAGTCAATGGAGAAGCCAAGTGGAAAAATCCTCACACAAACCGTTAGTGATAGCAGCATAAACCCAAGAAGCCTCTCAAATCAGATATGCTTCTGGGAGGTGTCCAATCAATGATTGCCAGTATTTTTTATTGATGAACTTTTACCCCTTCGGTTCCGATTACATCTCCTATGTAAGGAATCTCGGGCATCTCGAATTCACATTGAAGCTTTTGCAAACAAAGACTGCTTCTCTATGATACTTAGAAGTTAGAACAACATCTAAGTGCTGCAAATGTTCATCCCACGTTCTACTGTAGATTAGTATATCATCAAAAAATACTAACACAGACTTCCTCAATTGTTCATGAAAGATATGATTCATGCAAGACTGAAAAGTTTCTAGTGCATTTGTGAGTCTAAAAGGCATAACAAGGAATTCAAAGTGTCCACAGTGAGAACAAAATGCTGTTCTTTGAATGTCTTCTTCCGTGATTTATTTGATGATAGCCAGACTATAAATCAATCTTAGAACAGAAAACTAAACCATGCAACTCACCCAAAAGTTCATCTATCTTGGGCATGGGATATCTATTCTTATAAATCTTTTATTCAATGTCCTTTAATCAATACACATACATAATGTGCCATCTTTATTCTTGATCAGCACTATAGTAAAGTAAAAGGGCTGGAACTTGGATGTATGTGTCCCATTTTTAGTTATTCCTTGATTGTCTCTATAGTTTCTTCTTTGAAATGACAAGGATGCCTATAAGGAGTGGTGATAACTGGCTGTGAACCTTCTTCAAGCTCAGTCACATGCTTAAATTCCTTATCAGGACGCCCATGAGGAATATCCCCAAACACTGCACCATGTTTATTTAGCGCAAAGTGTAAATCAGTATAGTGAGAGGGCTTATTGTCTTTAGTAGACTTATTAGAAACAAAGCAATGGGCTGCCCATTCCACATCATTACGGCTGAAGAAAATTTCCATCCTTCTAGCTGAAACTACGCTTGGGTCACCGTCTTCCATAGCTTTCAGTATTGTTTTCTTACCTTAAACCAAAAACTCCAACTGCATCTATTTGATGTCATAAACATATCTTTCTAATTATTAAAGCCACAAAAGACCCAAAATTAACATCAACATAGCTGAGGTGAAGAACAAAGAAATCACCTATCGAAGCATAATGACCCATTTGAATACTTAGCTGTGGTATAATAGTAGTGCAAGGCAAAGGAAAACCATCTGCCACAAAAATAGTAATTCCAGGAAATTTTTCAGTTTGAAGATTCTATTTGTTGACCAATTCCTCATCAATAAAATTATGCATAGCTATGCTATCCACTAAACATATCATTTGCTGCCCCTTCAGAACACCTTTCATTTGGAAAGGTCTACCTAGCAGTACACGAGCTCTCTTTAACGGTATTGTCTTCTTGTTCTAATTGTTGAGGCTGGTTTTCTTGAGGTTCTTCTTCCTCACATATGTCCTCTGGCTTAGCTTGATCCTCCTCTTTTTAACGTGTTTCAATCAAGTGTAGCTTGCCTTTTCCAAGGAAGCGATGTCCCGTTTCCAATGGTTCTCTATAGGAGAAGCACAATCTTTTTCTTCTAAGTTCATTTTGTCTTTCTTAATCAGCTTTTGAAGTTGTATTTTCTGGTTGGTTGAAACTTGTTTATCTTTGCTGATTTGGCCCCTTCTTGTCAGATTTCCAAGGGCTGAATTTTTTCTTCTCTTGCTGGTAGGGTGTTGTAATTTTTACCAATGTTAGTTCAATAGTATCATCTAAAGAACTGGGCTTATGGGCTTTAAGCAATCCTTTTAGCCTATCACCTAGATCTTCCACAAATAACAAACTCTTTTTTGAGGGATATTAGGAACCATTACATTTTTTTCTAAAAAAATTCATTGATATTAGATTCCAAGTGTCCTTTTTGCTTCAACTAAGCTGATTCCCTATAGTACACCTCTATGTCCTTTTAGTCAAAATGTGTAATCAGCCTATTGACAAATTCTTCATAAGATTGGATCATGGTATGATCCTAGAAACATGTCTATGATACCACCAATCATATGCTACTCCTAGGTGCATGTTAGCAAACTTAATCACTCTTTCAAGTTTTCAACCAACAACTCCTCTATGATCCCCTTGTGTAAGTCCTCTGCAATTGCGGGTCAGGTTCACACTTTGCCACCCCACAACAAACTCATCAAAGGCTTTGAAAGCTTAGGAACACGGATCTGCTAACACAAGAACATCAATTTTGCTTTGATACCACTTGATGTGTTCATGACAGGAGTTTCCCCAATGGAGATGGTCGAAACCTTTCAGCTAGAGTCACATAGCAAAAGCATTCAACAAGACAATAATGAACTGAAAACATGTTCAATTTGATGTTTCCATTCTTGGATAATCACGAATTTACATTCAAATTGGATTGCAACTTGCAACTTACCTTCTAGGCACACATGCTTGCTTTACAACAGAAGTTCAGACCAAAATCCCAGTGCTCAAAGGTTTTCCTTATAAATCTCCTCCCCCCAGACAAAGATTAAATGCCTCAATAAATAGAGCCTTCACAAGAACCATGTCGGTCCAAATCAATCACATTTTCTAAGAACAAGAAAACATAATACAAAAATATAGGTCAAGACCCAAATCATAGAGATCTCGATGCCAGGTTGTTGAGATGATACGTGATACAAGAGAGATGTTGGTCTAAGATCTAGGAACATCGTGATATGAGCCACAAAGCTTCGCCAATCAGGGATTAACTTTGCACGATCAGAAAAATCCAACTGATTGTTAGAACATGTAGAACTCAGGCTCAAACAAGAAACTTAGATATCTCCACATCGAAGAATTCAATTGAGGTGTAGACCTAGACATAAGTAAAACATGGCTTCCAGAACAATCCCTAAGGTTTGCAGAAGGAAATGAGCCAGATTGAAGGAATACCACTAAAACGTAGAAATTGATTGATAGGAACAAACTTTAAGGCAATATTTCTAGGTGATGCAAGATTGCTAACAACCCAAGGTTGCTCTTGCATCAACTTGTTTGGCACATTCAAATCTTAGATATATATCTTTGGTTGTCACATTCTTGTTCATGGTCTTTGATTGGTATTTGTATCACAACACTATTGCATATTTGGTTGGAAGTGATCTTTGGTTGGCACATACTTGACATTAGTATATACTTGCATATTTGATAGTGATGTGTATGCCAACAGATTAAAAAATTTGGACAGGTAGTGGCTTTAGGTATATAGATAGGATTAAGCTTATTCATAGGGTAACTTGATTGGTATATGGTCAACAAGCATTCTTCATTGCTATGGTTGGTATTGACATGCTATGATCAATTTTTGGCACTAACATGGTAATACACATTTCTGTTTGCATATGCCAGATTTCAATGACAAGGATTTTTGATATTGTGTATTATTGGTTGTTATAAGTTAGTTTGCATCCTTTGTCATAAGGTTCATTAAAGGTTCTTTTTAATTTGAAGGTATTGAAATCTTACATCTTGTCATTAATGAGAAATTGATGTCTTTGTAATGTACTTGTCATAAAACATATGTATTTAATTAAACCTTTTTAATGGGCTGATTGATTTAATATATCTCGGACTCATTTTTAATTTAATTGTTTCCATAGGTAGTTTAGCTATCATCTATCTTTGTACACCCTTGGAAGGTTTTTTCGACGAGTATTGTAAGCACGACATGTAGGTAGTCGTAGGTATGCAATTTGGATTATTTTTCTCTATACTGTGAGTTCCTGTTGGAGTTCTCTGTTGTTCTCCATTTTGGAAGTGAAAGACTTTCCCTATTTGGTTTGTCCAGTTTCGGTGGGATTCAGCCCACACCCTATCCCGTCACTTGTAACACTTCGCTTGGATCTGGCAAATTGGAGCACCATCTTTGGCATATATTAATATTGAAGGATTATTCATTTTCGATCTTCATTATTGTTTGGATTTTATTTGATGAATTCGGGACTACAAGTTTATGTTTGAGACATTGAAACCACTTTCCAACCATAATCCATTTGCTATCTGCAACATGCAACACATCTTCCATGGCATAACCCATTCATACGACTTTCTATCCCCATCCGCACAGCCGGCTAGTCAATCCCTCTTCACACCCTCACATCGTACAACCAACAACTCTCCATATTGTACGACCTTGGTATTCCTCATTGTACGGTTACCCATCAACCCATACGACCTCATTAAACTCCTTTCTGTACGGTTGCTACTCCCTACCATACATCACTCCTCCACCTCCACTGTATGACCGTCATTGACCCCCTCCACCGTACGACCATCATAGATCCCCTCCCACTGTATGACCATCATTGACCGTACCCCTTTGCTGTCATCTTGCTACCATACGGCCAGAGCATAGACTCCGTATGGTCACTCTTGTGCCTTGCATACCGTACGACCCTACCAAGACACCTTGTACGAGCATCAAGCAGTTCATTTCAGTATAGTCTCATCTCTCTGTACTTTGGAACATTACAGTGGTATTAGAGCTTTTGATTCTACCAGCCTGTGGAGGTGAATGCAAGTTTATACTCGAAGGAGAAGGCAAAATAACCCTATTGATAGAATGGCAGATAATTAGGATCCTACGGTAGAACTCATGAATCTTTTAAGAGAGCTCAGTAGAAATCAAATACAAATCAATGAAACCCAAAGGCTGATGCAGGAAACACTACAAAAATTATCCGAGGGAAAGACAACAGGAGAACAAAATGGGCATAGCGACGATTCGGTTTTAGGAAAGGCAAACTTCCAACTCTCTTGCTCTTGACCCTTGATACCCATCTTCCTTCCAAGGACGAAAGCACCGCGCAAAGAAAGAGAGCCCACTTTTTAGGAAATACAAGAAAAACTTCAGGAAGATTGGCGGAACACGAATATGGAAGGTGATATATCTTACAAACTATGTTGATCTAAGAATGAGATATTTTGGCAGGCAAATCCACATTTAGTTTAATGATGATCTTAGGAGAAAAATTGGAAAGGTAAACTTATCGCCATTTGACAGATCTGGAGCCATTATCGCACAATCATGGGTTCTGAAGGCAGATACCTATTTCCAACTCAATCCGATGTTCGAAGAGGAAGCAATCAAATTCGCAACACTTCAACTAGGAGTGGCGCATGAGTGGTGGCATCATGGATTGGTCACTCTCGGTCATGACCAAGTAACTTCTTACGTCGAGTTCACTAAGAGACTCATTGACTCTTCAATGGAAAGGATCCTAAGCTAAACTTTAAAGATCTAGCTCAACTAAAGCAAACGGGCATAGTAGACAACTACATCACTAAGTTCCAAAGGCTGTCAGTATTAGTCATAAACATCTTTGAAAGACGTCGAATTGTGTTATTCATGGATGGGCTGAGAGAGCCTTTGAGAGGCTAGGTCAAAGGGTTCAACTCGTGTGCACTCAACGAAGCTATTAAGGTGTGTGACATGGCCGCATCTTCCTCCAAAACTCACGCAGCTACATCAACACCATCCCCACAAGAAGAAAAAGACAAGGAGCCAATTTAGAAAAACTTTAGCTTGATGAAGATTCTCGGCAAGAGCTTTGGAGGAAAAAGCTTTGTTTCACATGCAAAGAACCATGGGGACTTGGTCATCGTTGCCTTGGGAAGGGAAAAATTCATTACATTGAGGTGATTTCTGATAACGACGAAGTACAAATACCTGCAACAACTAACGAAGAAATTACCTAGTAGGAAGAATAAATGCCCTGATATAAAAAGGAGGTTCCATTGCTACCCTCACAAGTCACTATAACAACTGGAAGTGGTATCTTCAGGGTTCGTGGCACACTTCACAGAAAACGAGTCCCAATCATGATTGATAGTGGTGCCACACTCAATTTCATCAATTCATCTTTGGTCACTAGTAAAGGCTTCTGTGTAGTTGAGCATGGAGGATTTAAGGTTAAGGTTGTAGGAGGAACCTTGTTTCCTTGCACTCATGGGATCCCGCGGCTAGAAATTTCCATGGGAAACTATACCGTGATAGATGAATTCTTTATCATAGATTTGGTTGATACTGATATCATTTTGGGCATCCAGTGGTTGGAAACTCTTGACCAGTACACCCAAAGTTTCAAAAGGATGGATTTTTCATTCGAGACGGATGACAAGAAGGTACTGCTAAGAGGAATGTCAAATAAAGGATCAAGGGAAGTGAGAATCAAGAAGATGGAGGCCATTTTCAGTCATGATTGGATTCTAGACACTGCAAGTAAAAACATGACAGTCAACACCTTACCTCATTCCTTGGATAATTGGTGGGCCCATCTATTGGTCGAGTACTCCAAGAACACTTTTGCATGTTAGTTGATGGATGGTTGTGTATGCGATGAAAGATACAAAATTATTGATAACATCATTTACTTTGGCAGGAAGATCTACTTAATACCTGACTCGAGACTGAAGAAGCTGATTACAGAAGGTTTCCTACAGTCGGATTTGCATTTGCTTAAGAACAATAAAATTTTGGGATAGGAGGACTGTAATGTCCTCGTCATAAAATAAATGTATTTAATTAAAACTTGTTAATGGGCTGATTGATTTAATATATGTTGGACCCATTTTTAATTTAATTGTTTTCGTAGGTAGTTTGGCCGTCGGCTATCTTTCTTTACCCTCGGAAGGTTTTCCCAATGGGTATTTTAAGCACGACATGTAGGTAGTTGTAGGTATGCGATTTGGATTATTTTTCTCTGTATTGCGAATTCCTATTGGAGTTCTCTGTTGGCTGCCATTTCGGAAGTGAAATGCCTTCCCTATTTGGTTTTTCCGGTTTCGGTGGTATTCAACCCTCACCCTATTTTGTCGCCTGTAACACTTCGCTCGGATCTAGCAAATCAAAGCACCATCTTTGGCTTATATTAATATTGAAGGATTATTCGTTTTCGATTTTCATTATTGTTTGGATTTAATCTGATGAATTCGGGACTACAAGTTTATGTTTGAGAGGCTGAACCACTTTCCAACCGTACTCAATTTGCTATCCACAACACGCAGCACATATTCCACGGCATAACCCATCCGTACAGCTTTCTACCCCCATTCGCACGGCCGGCTAGTCAATCCCTCTTCACACCCTCACCACATCATATGACCTGCAACTCTCCATACTGTATGACCTTGCTATTCCTCACTGTACGGTTACCCATCAACCCGTACGACCTCATTAAACTCCCTTTCGTACGGTTGCTACTCCCTACCATACATCACCCCTCCACCTCCATCGTACGACCATCATTAACCCCCTCCACCATACGGCTATCATAGACCCCCTCCACCGTACGACCATCATTCACCGTACCCCTTTGCTGTCATCTTGCTACCATAATGCCAGAGCATAGACTCCGTATGGTCACTCCTATGCCTTGCTTACTGTACGGCCCTACCAAGACACCTTGTACGGGCATCAAGTAGTTCATTTCAGTACAGTCTCATCCCTCTGTACTTCGGAACATTATAGTCTTATCAATGTTTCATTGATAAGCTATCAATGAGTTATCTATACAAGATTGATAAGCTATCAATAACTTAAGTTATACAAGAATAGATACTTAACCATTGACTTACTTGCAAACACCATTGCATCTTAATCTTGATATAAACGGTGAAATCAGTTTTGTATAAAGTTGTGATCATGGTGTTCACGAGACATACAATGGCAATGATAAAGTGCTCTGGGCAAGATTCGTAAGTCATAATACTTGGGATGAGTAACAAAAGGCAGTTTTGTTTGGTATCTCTTGCTTTGAGGGTGTTGATGAGGGATTGCTCTTAAGGCAGCAAAGGTGTATATATGTGTTTGAATTGTTATAGGCATTATTGTGAAGATGACATTCAAATGTGATTATGGTTCATTATGCCTTAGGGCATTGAAAAGGACATGTTTAGAAACAATTGAGGTTTGTTTTTCTGCGAACCCTTGTGACCTAGGGCAAAGGCATGAAAAAAATTCCCATCACAATACATTTCATAGGTTGGCGGTATGGTGAGATTGAAGGTTCATGTTGAAAGCATTATTCTATCAAAATACATGTTCTTGGTTATTATAATTGTGAAGGAATAATTGGTGTAATGAATTTGGGCTTCAAAGCTGAAATTGGTTGTTTGGAAAAGAAGAAACAGTTGCAAGGCATGGTTTTCAGACACTGATTGTTCGGCATTCCGGGTGACATCAACTGGTTTTTGTCTAACCGTAGTTTTTTGACTGTGTCTAATATCAAGCTACTAAATATTATACAGTTTTTGCTGTAACCTAAAAGTTTGAATGTGTTATTGCTGGGGTTTCTCTGATGGCATGCTTTGACAGTTATGAACCATATATGAAAATGTTGATATGGCAGTTATAACAGTTTAAGAAAACAGTTTTGTAGAATCAGGTTTTTGATGGAATTTATAGTCACAATGTGAAAAGTTTTAGATGAGTGGAAAATTTATCGATTAAACATATACTCTGTTTGACAGAATATTAAAAAACATGATTTGTAATAGACAGTTTATTTTGTAAACAAAGTAGTCATTCTTGTATTCAAAGTCATGAAGGTAAGATTGATGATATATATCAGACTGGGCAAAGTTATAATGCAAAACAGATTGTATCACTGATGTATATGATATTTCTAAGATTCCATTAAATGAAATCTTTAAGACATTAAATGTATTACATTGAAAGCGAAATATGATTTTTAGAGAAATAAAGTGATGCTCTGTATAAATGACTTCATCAAAAAAGTATACTGAAGTTGAAAATGATCAAGTCAGTGAGACAGATTGATCTTGCCAGTAAGGCAGTGTGTAACCAATTAGTTTCTCTGTCAGGTGAGGCACTTTATAAAGCCAGTGAAGCATTTTACGAGTGGGTTTTCTTTCCGTTAATGGTTTTCTGCTCATGTAAACAATGTGTTGCGACTTTTTTGCGGGCTTGTGATTTCTAATGTTATCTTTCTTATTGCATATTTTATGTTTCATAATATCTATGAGGAGTCACATGTTTAAACAAGACACTTAATTTAAAGCTTTAAAAAGATTTTGCCTTTGAATTAAATGGAAATTTTTCTACGACACTGATTCCTCCCTTCCACCCACCAACCCTCCCAACATCTTCCTCACTCCGACACCCCAGACAATAGAGATGAGTGTTATCTATTGTACATTTAGAGCACCATTAATGACCTCGGAAGGATGCTATTCAATGGAAGGCAACCTCAAAATGTCTCCTAGTACATGTAAAACTCATTGAAGCATGGTTTTTATATCAGGGGTTGATGATATCAAAGTTATGAGCATATCTCTCTGGTTGTAGGCATCTGTAATCTTCTCCAAGTATCTCTATAGTTGTGGAACACCATGAAACTTCACTTTGTATGACAACCTATGCTCTAAATATGAAATGATATTCGTCAAGGCTTAGGAGAGTGCCTCTTTTTGTTAATGAAGAACTGAAAGAAGGGCTCATGAAGTTCCTTTGAAAGATATTTATCAATGGGGAAGCGAATTTACTTCATAAACAATGGATTTCTTTTTCCGAACTCCATGATCTAACATTATGTAAGTCGGACGTGAGGACATACAGAGGTAAATTAACTCAAACCAACTCTATGGTGGACTTGGCATGCCAAGGATATGCTAGACTTCAGGATGCTTGTCACTCACCTCCTTTTGAAGGTTTCTAATACTTTTGTTGTGGAGAGGAATTAGTCCACATGACTTCATCTAGTCAATCAAAAGGAACAGGTTTATATACAGATGATTAATAAAGTTGGCTTCCGTGCATAATCCTTCACAACATCAGGATCCATAAACTCTGGCCACCTATTATGATGTTGATCTTGAGGATGCCATATAGATTGATAAGGAGACATAGGAGGATCACATGGGGTTTAATTGGATGAAGCAGTCCCCCTTAGTGACAGTGACTTAAGAGTTGAAGTCCAATTTGATGCAGTGTTAGAAGATCCTATTTAGGTGGAACAACAGATTTTTTATGCTTTTGACATGTACTTGAAATTTGCAACCCCCATGCATTTTGTTATACTTTTCATATATTATATATGCACAGTGACAATAAAAGCATTGGAGTTTTGTTAATTTCGACTCATGAAATCTCAATTCAGCTCTAATGTAATGCAATGAGGATCTATAATGATTTTATTAATGCTTAATCAATGCTATAATATGAATAATTGAAATTTTATAAATTGATACTTCTTTCTATTCTTTTTGTAGTCGTTCCTTGCCATCTCCTAAAATGAATGCTCAGAGATTCTTTATTTGGAAATGTGTCACCTTATCCCCTGCTGTCTCCATCAATAAACTTTGTGGAAGAGAGATAAATACATAAATTTGTAAAGAAATTAAAATTAATTTGTCTATTAAATTTAGGTTTTATGAATGTCTTATTTGATTCAGATTTATGGTCAATGCATTGGGATGGTACTGAAAACATCTAGATATACACCCTCAAACTTTGCAACTCTTAAATCTGTTTCAGTATTTGATCATTGTTCAAAGATGGTCTTTTACCATCCATATCAAACCTAAGACATCAGTATCAACAGCCTAATATCACCTATATGCAATGACCTGTAAAACCACTAATTAAGTAAATAAAATTAGGTGTTCAACAAAGGACATGGTGTATTGTATGAGATAATACTATAATCTTTATCTTAATGCTAAGTAGAAAATGACTGAAAACAAAAGGCACTTTACTCTGGGTCATCATACAGAAAAAGATTGTTTTTTAACTCTTTATCAGTACCCTATATCAGCAACAGTTTTTACAGCAGCAATAGAAGTTGTTTTTAAACAGTACTTTTGGAAGCTTAAACTCATCCATAGCTAACATTCCAATAAACCTGGCGAAAAATGATTTTTATTTGGAAAAAATATTAAGAAAATTTGGTAAAAGCTTATTATTCTGAAATCAAAGTATGGTTGCAACGCAAAGTATGCATAGATGTGAAGCTATATAAATTGACTTTCTTTTTAAAAAATGTAGTGCATCATTGTTCTGTTTTTCTATACAAAATTTACACCCCACATTCTCCATGCGAAGCATAGGTCCCATACTCACTAGGACTCAGTGGGTTCCGAGCTGGTTTTACCTGGCCGAGTCCCAAGGGCATGGGACTTAGGCTCATGTGAGTCTTGGATGAGAAACTGGGAATGGTTGTGAAATTTGGCTATACACCTGCAGATTGCATTTGCTCAAAAGTTTCTAAAGCCTTATCAATGAATGCATATTGTGGAATGATTGCATTCCATGAGATGACATCTTTTTTTGAGGGATTCTGGTATATAGTTCATGTACCTTGTCTGCGTCCCTATTTTGCGCACACATCTCCTAGGGTAGTGTTTTTACCCAAGGTGGTCACAGTTTTAAAACTTCAAGTGTAGAGTTTGAACCACTTCGAACTGAAGTTCGAAATAGTTCAAAGTGGTTCAGTGGTTCAAATGAGTCATCCTGCAGGTTCAACATAAACAACATCTGGAATGGTTTTATGGGTTCAGAAGGTTCGATGGTTCATCCTAATCTATCTCAGCTCAACGATTTCAGCATTGCCATACTTCAGGGTTTGAGGTTTAAATTGGTTCAAAGCAGTTCAACAGTTCAGAGTTCAGAATTCAAGTTTGAAATTTGACATGGTTTGAAATGGTTCAGATAACCCATCCTACAGTTTCAATACAAGCGAAGTTCATACTCTAGGTTCGAAAATGCAGATTTGTTAATTCAGAATGGTTCAAAAATTGTGTTCAACTTAATACCAGAATCCAGTCTTTGTTTATAATTCAGTTTCAATCAGCTCAGTAGTTTCAAAAGATGCAAAAGTGCAGATCAAGACGAAGGTCTGGTTTGAAGGATTCAATTGCAAAACCTCAAGCTTAGAGTTTTTGAACCACTTCGAACTGAAGTTCAAAGTAGTTCAAAGTGCCACTTCAAACTGAAGTTCGAAGTAGTTCAAAGTGCTTCAGAGCAGTTCAAATGGGTTCAAAATGCAGATTGGTTAGAAAGTTCAGAATTCTATCCCAATGCATTCACTAGGTTTAGTTTGTTAGTTCCATCACTTCAAGAAAGTGCAGAGGTGCACATTAAGATGAAGTTCAAGTGCGGTGGTTCGAAGTGTTTCAGAAGTTCAAGGTGGCTCATTGGTTTAATTTGCAGATTCAGATCTTGGCTCAAATTGTCAAGTTCAACCTTTCAGTATAGAAGTTTAGAGTGTAATAATTCAAATGCCCAACACCATAAAAGTGGCTCTCAATTGGAAGACATGCAATTGAAGTCATCAGCCAGTTTCTATTTTCAGTGCTGTGTGCGCTAAAGCTCCTCATTTCAAGGGATTCTAACAACAAGATAGCCATGAATTATTGAATTATTTACTAGATAGCCTGCTCCATTTAATCAATGTGCTTACATTGGAATTCATCCATCTTAAAAGGGAACAAACATATACAAGCAGAAGAAATCCCAGATTATCTGATGGCAGAAAAACAGTCACATTTCGAGGGTCATATCTCACAATTCAACCGTTGGATCGAGCTCAATTTTGGATATGTGTTTGCAATCCTAGTTTTCTAGTTTTGGACCAGAGAGATTTCCAAAATGTGTCCAGAATCATGAGATATACATCACTGTTTGCACCTCTATCAGCTCAACAATAACAATTACAGAATGCAAACAATCAAATTGGGTCTTGGTGCGGGGGGCATAACTCCCAACTCCACCGTTGGATCTTTGTGAAATTGAGATATGTCGGAATAATCCTAGTTTTCTACGTTCTCACCAAAGTGATCGTTAAAATGTTTTTGGGTTCATGAGATACACATGTGTTTCTGCACCTCTATCAGATCAGAACTGTCACCAGCAAATGCCACCTGTCAACATGCATGTATTATAGGGGTCCGTGAGTGATGAACATTTGATGGAATGCAGGTTGAAAAATTTGAAGCATCGTTGATATACTTGATCAAAGGCAGGGACTAACTTTGATAACACAGTGTGGATAATACATGGTATTCATGAAACTCAGGGAAGATATCATTGGAAGTATATGATAAGAACATTATACGATACCAGAATAATGTTTCAAAAGTTCCACAAATTATGGTAAATGGAAGTCTATGTGCTGGTGGATTAAATAGAAGCATGAGAAGTAAGATATGTCCCACGTATTTCCCAAATTAAGAATGATGAGTCATCACTCATTTTAAACCTTGACATGTCATTTGTGTAAAGAAACATTTACACATTTTTTAAACGACATATGAATCTAAATTACTCATGACTTTGAAATTTATGGAGTATTATAAACCCAATATGAAAGATGAAGAGTTAGGGGGTCTCTTGGATTCTACTAAGACATCATGCGGCACTGAAAAGGCAATACCAAGAATCAGTTATTCAAAATTGTTGGGAAACTGAAAGGCAAAGGAAGGCTTATTTATTGAAGATTACCAGAGTAGCAAAGGGTTCCATTCTAGCTTCTTCCAGACTGCAGACTTGGAGCTTCAGGCAGGGAGGAGATCTTGCAAAACTGTTCTATTTTTCTTGAGAGGCTGTGAGAGGCTTTTTTCTTCTTTTCTTTTTCAGAATTGTGTGCCTGAGATAGAAATAGGATTTTGATAGTTGATGTAATATGGTGAAAGGAGTTTATCTCTTTCTTGAAATAGCGATTTGGTTGTAATGTGCACAAGATACTTTGTGATCTTTTGCAGTCAGGGAAGGGAGACTGAGGGTTAAGTATATCGGAACTTTGATTATGGTGTATTTTCCTTCCACTAATTATGAACTTTGTGTCATTTTCAGTTTTCTCTGAATTACATTTCAAACTGTTGTTTTCTTGTTACATCATCAGTTCAAACATCTTTAAAGGCTCTGAGTTTTATTTCTCTCAAGAGAATGGAAGATATATTTTATTTCATTACACAATGCAGTGTTCAGCAAATGAACTTTGTGTCACTTGCTGTTCTTTGCTTTCTTTCTATGCAGTAATATAAGTTTACGCATCTACATTGTATTTACAGGTAGATGTTTGATATCCTTTTATGCTTTCTGGTAAAAGCATTCACATTTGATTCATTGAATATTTCATACGGGGAGCTGTACCCGGTAAAATTCAGAGGAAGGTTATCAACCCCGTGATAACCTATCCAACTGTTGGTGTTAGTTTGTCCTCTCACTTGGGCATTCAGGGTCAAATTTACATGTATTTCCTCAAGGGACAATCTGTTCACTAACAGGTAGTTGCAATGACAAATTTGGAAAACCTTGTCTAGGGGTCGATGCACTTAAAGCTATTCAGAATAAATCACATCTTATTTTGCTTGGCAATTGGTTGAACACAGGTATGTTTGTATGCATATGCATATCTATACATATGCCTCGAGTTGTCTAAAATGTGTGTATGTGCTGAGTTCAGCAGTCCCAAGTCCCAAGCTGGTTCACCCTTGCCATGTCCTTGCCAAGTCCAAGTCTTTTTCTATGACACGAAGTAATCATTATCTGAAGTTGCATAAAAGTATCATTTTCTTGTCCACAAGCAATTACTACCATGTAATACCTACTGAATAGAAAGAAACCAAAGCCTCAGAACACAACTGTTGAGAAATAATCAATACAATAGTCTTGAAGCTTTCTTATTACCATATTTTAATATTAAGTTGGTTGTTATATAGCAGATATGCATTTTTATCAAATTTTATCTACGTTCCCTTGAGTTTTTGGGATGGGGACAATGGGATGAGTTTTTGGGTCGGCAAAAAGTTTTGCTGATTTTAGGGACGGGGGAGGGTTGCAACCAACGGGGAGAAATATATAAATTTAGGGAAAATATAAAATATATAGGGAAATTCGCATATATACATTACATTCATATGAAGTATGAAGACATGGATAAACCATGCCATTTAAACATCATAGATCCATAGCATAAAACATTTCAATAATCAAACTCAATCCTCAATATGCTCTAATTATAATACTTTCATAATTTGGAATTATTGTCAAGGTGCATGTAATATTAAAATAATAATATAAAAATTTGAGATATACTCAAGAACATAATTTATAATTCATTTTCAATAGCAACAAGAACAATTATCGACCTTTAAATTGAAACATACTACTATCATTTAAATTTGAAACTACACTACCAATTCATTGTAAGTTCACTGATATTAATACAAAAAGGTCCTCTATGTAGTTATGATCATGATATAGGTTTGTCATAGTAAGACGGTATCTTGATGCAACTTCCAATATTCACCATATATTCTGTTGGTTCCCAAAACCATAGATTTAAACTCCAAACGCTTGCCAATTCTCCAACAGTATCTCTCAATCAGTTCTGACCAACAAACGAGAATGACTTCAATTTCATTGCACTTCTGGCTTCACTACACCTAGGCGGGTAAACCCTCGCTTTGAACCTGATCACCTTGCTTAAAGCTTTTATTAGTCTTCGTGAGTTCTTTGGCTGGCAAGGTCCTCGAACTTGATTGATATGTTGTATGATTGCTTTGATAGAATTGAATGTTTTTATAATAAATGAGTTGATGCTTGTAAGGAGGAAATGTGTAGATTTCTGACTTCAACTATGAATCCAAAAACTATATTTCAATGATTTAAAAGACTGGTGCCTTTGCTTTATCTGGGCAACAAAATCGACCACCATGAAGATTATTACGTACAACTTTATGAGACAATACTTATTTAAACTATCATCAATTATCCCTATACTCCAAATGCAGCAGATAATTCTTGTATGCAATTCAACATTAGTTTAAAATGAATTTAACTCTTCCGATGGAAGTACATCTAGACAGAGATGAGGGAACACAAATTATTTCGCAATATCCATGATTGTCGAACAAAGAATGCAAGAAAAACCCAATGGATAAGTTTTGTCAAAATAATCCAATAATCCTTTTACTGATCATAAATGATGAATCAAACATTCCAATCGTATTTCATCCTCTTTGCTTTGAATAAAGACAAATGGAAATCTTTTTTTTATAATATATATATATAAATAATATATTTGAATTCATAATACAACTCACTCTTTATAGTACATGTCCCTCCTTACAAATCAACATCACTTTTATAATACTTGTTAAATACGTCTTCTTGTTACACCGTCTGATGTTATTGTGTTTCCTTTTATTATTTATGTCTTATTCACAACTTGGAAGTGACTTGATGAAACACTATATCCTTTTTAATCGTAACTCTTCATCTCTCACTTTATTATTATTATTTTTAATATACCACCGCTTGTCTTGAATAATTATTAGAATTTAGAATTTATCCCGTTAGCTCTTCCTTAAATAATCACATCTTCCCATTTCTCTCTGAATACGACAAATATCATATCATCGGTCCTTCAAAACGTTTTTGTCGTATAACAGTCTTATATATCTGCAATTTAGTGTATGTTTTATTGAGAACATATACAATGCGTGCCTAATATTAAACAACAGCGAAACTCGTAAAAGATATGTCGCCTGATCCTGATGAAAGCGATATTTGGACAAGCATACAACCTTATCGCCATGTGGGTTCCCTTTTGAAATCTAGAACATCTCCATACGAGTTCGCATGTCACCGTGGAGGAAAGATCGTTCAGTCTCTGTTATCGCAAATAGTCCTGACATGTCTCCAACAGATTGACATCGCCATAGTCATCAATTTTGCTCTATTTTCATAGTTCTCTGCTATGGCATCTGATCGTATAGATGATAAGTTTCTCCTAACGTCGCTGAATTTGGAATGATCATCTCTTATTTCAGGTGGCGAGGAATCCATGACCACGAATTCGTAATTTACAAGCCCTGCAATATTTGGTAAATAAGATGTAGCATGTATGCTTTGCGTTCCTGGACACAATTGCCCTATGCAATTTCACTTTATTTATTTTATTTCCAAGGTGCTCCACTATTTCGTTCTTTGGACTTTATCATTTTCTCATTTTCTGGAAGCTCGTGAATGATACTGGGATAGTGCTTCGCTGCTGTAGTCACTATCAACGGAGTCTGCTTGCATTTTTATAAGCACCCATCTGCGATCATTTCTTTGTATTGCTACAACAATTCTTTCCATTCCATACTTTTTCTTCATTGTGGCTTCCACCATCAACAAACGAATCATTCGAGCTAGCTGAAGAATATTGGAGTGATGTATTGAAGCTTCACAAATATCACAGCTTGCCTAAGGGGGACTCACGTGTCTTCTGATAGGTTTTGTTCAATGAAAATATCCATGTGTGTATAGCTTATCGATATAGCTTTGGTCAAGACTTGATAGGTTATTCAAAATACTAACTTCTTGATATCAATAGTTTTTTCATAATGTACATGTGACTTGGCTTCATTTTAAATTAATTTTTGCATTGGATATTTGATAGTGCTTATAGATAATGACTATCTTCAAGTGTATCAAAGAAGAAGACGTCTATGATATCAATAGTTTTTTCGTTATGTACATGTGACTCGGCTTCATTTTAAATTAATTTTTGCATTGAGTATTTGATAGTGCTTATAGATAATGACTATCTTCAAGTGCATCAAAGAAGAAGACGTCTAGAATTGAATGCTTCCAAATATATTGTATACTGTAGATTCCTTGTACATGCACCGATCCATTTGCTAAAAATACTTACTGCATCCCTTTCAAGTATGCACTACCCTGTCACTGAATATTCTCTAGTGATTATCAATTCATGTCCTGAAAAAGGTTAAAGGTTCAACAAATTTCTTGAACAATAATTCATTCATATAACACAACACAATTGAAACTGAATAATTATATGTATGGCAAAGCCTCCCCAATAGACTGAATATGCCGCACATTCAATCTTCATGACTTTGGCATACATAGTGACGTCTAGTATCTTCTAGGATGAATTTTCCTGGATATGATAACACAACCTCTTTATTTGTACTTCGAAAATCCTAATAGGAGCCTGTATTGGCGAAGCATTGGAATAACATGCATCAACATTTAGAACCAACCTCTTTTTCACACTCTTCTGGTCACAACTCTTGGTGTTTTGAAATATATTCTTTGAATATAAGTAGTAGGTAAGATCTGAAAATTGACCACTCAGTGCATGCATCAAATTGACTTCTAGGATTTGGAATGGTAGGAACACATTTGAAGATGTGGATTTACACATAGTCACACATTAAGATTTTCCCTTCAGCATGGTATTTAGGACTTTAAATTTTGCCAAAATTTAGAGTTCCATCAGTGGCTCTTTCTAGGGGACATATGCACCAAGTTGTGGTACCAAAAAGGTGACACATTTTTCTTTTTTCTTATGAAAGCAATAATGCAATCACACTACCTTCTGAATGAACCGAGCCATAGGCTTGGACAACTCAAAAAGGTCAATGTAGTGCGATTGTGCGATCATGCTGATGTAAATTCTTAATAAATCACAAACCCATGCTTTTTTCCTCATTCCACTCAATTTCTTTGCCCTTTTTCCATTTCCTACAGCCCCAAGGAGTGCGTGCACACTATTGTTTGTTATAACATCCCCTATACGTGCTAGCAATGTCTCCGTGTCATCGGAATTTGCAAGGTCAAAGAAGAAGTATGGATTTGAACCCTTGTTTTTGTTAAATTATATATATTTATTTCCTTTTTTTATTCAAGTTAGTATAGTTTATTGAAATACTATTGTTTATATGTCAGGTAATGTTCAAAATGATCCACCAAATCCACTTGCAAACAGTCCATTAATCCAACAACCAAGCCCTCTACAAAATCAACCTGAACAACCACCTCCACTACCTCCACCAATTCAAAGACATCTTGTAGGGACTCAAGATAATTTATTGAATGAAATAGAAAGAGGAAAAAAATGATTAGAATCAATTATTAGGAGGTTAATGGATTCACTTCAAAATAACCATGGTAGGGCACAATTGGCAACATCCCTTGAGACTATTGTGACCCAAACCTCTTCTGTTAGTGGCTAGTCAGTTATATGGAAGACTAAAAGAGAAGAACGAAAACAAATTTATGATGATGTTAAAAAGAAAGAATTACAAAAGATGACAGATGTGCTTTGTTTAAAAGGCCAAGAGAAGAAGACACCATAAGAACTACTGCTAAAAGGTTCCCTATCCACTGGTGCATAAATGAGGATATAAAAAATAACTTTTGGGATCGATCGTGGATGGTGTTTGATGCCCCTCCTTGCAATAATCATGTGGTCCCAAAGTGTTTTTTGAATAGATTGTATTATGAGTTAATCCTTGGGGAGATCCCCAATTATTTTGATATGTGTGCATCTTAGGGTAGATGTGGGGGTCATCATTTCAGAGGCCAGGCGCACTTCGTGACCCTAATGTACCAAGGGCACCTATTGGCATCAAGTAGGTGGAGCATATTGTTGTTCCTTTTATTGTTAAGGAACACATAGAGGCAAACACACTAGGCATTATTAATGCATTTACTCATAGCCTTGTTTAGAATTCCTTTCCTTTTCTTGTGGATGAGCCTCGTCATCATAGAAGCCATATGTGCATGTCATGTGGAGCTCTGTGCACATTTAACACTTTTGGCAAAGAGGATGTGGATAATGGGATGATGACATATAACTTCCTCAATGACACATATGGCATTGATACACAGGTAAATATTAATAATTATATTAAACTATTTTGATCACATCTTGAATATGTACATGATTGACCAATAAATTGGTATTTCTTGACGTTGTTCAAAATTCAGAGCCCGAGTGTTGTTGGTACTAGTATTGAACCCTTGGCCAGATTGTACACCACGTCGACAACTCGATAGGTATGTATTGATTTAATCATTTAATTGATACATCTATTTATAGTGTAATCATATGAAAGGTTGACTCAAGACTTGTATCCATGTGCATTAGTTCTTTGGTGGATTGTCTACTTTCACATTAGACTCTGAGTGTGGGCTTGGTACCAATCAAGATGAGGTACATTTGTTTGCATGTTTATTTGATTCAATTGATTATGTTTATTTAAGAAATAAATTAATTATCAACTAATTGGATTATTATTATCATATGCAGAGTCAGGTTATTGGTCATGGTGCTATTGACTTGGGCTCACCTAGATTTCAAATGACTTGATTTTCCCCATAGGAATATACATGTATTAATGCATTTTTATTGGTACACCTTCGAGGAATCCTAACTAAACTCATTGGCTTCATAATATATTGGAACACCCAAAAGGAACTAGGTGAATCTCTAATAGATTTGCATACATGTCCAATAGGGAAATGTTGCACCTTCGACATCGACACTACACAATATAGGACGGGGTGGTACATTCATGAAGGTACCCAAATTTTTATAATTGTTGATGCACTATAAAAATATATGTATTCAATAACTACAAATAATTCTCTTGTATCATTTTTAGTTTATGACATCAGAGACTCCTTCACATCTCTGTGTGTCTATTGAGAAGGGAGTTGCTCTTGCAGTGGCCATTTCTGACCCATTGACTAAGGTATGTTATTTACAATTGTTAATATTGAAATTATAAATGATATTCAAAAGTAGGACTGATAGATTATTTTGATCATTGTTGTAGGATCTTGTCTCTCTGGGTCGTTCATCTACTCCTGAGCTTGAAGAGAGTGACTATATGTTTACAGTAAGTAAATACTTTATTTTATGTGTACTTATATTTCAATTTTGATATATAATTAATAGTTATTGATTCACATATACTTTTGATTGTAACAACTCGAACTGTAGAAGAGTCTAGAGCGAAGGACAAGCAAGTGTGTTGGGAAGACCCCCTCATCCAAAACATCTCCCTCTACGAGACAGACAAAGATAGCTAGAGATTTATTTTCTTTTTGTAGAGGGAAGGACTAGATCTATAGGGATGATTTATTTTATGCCTACGTGGTGTCATTGGACATACATTTTGTATATTGTACTTGATTTACATGTCACTTTTGACATATATTGGACATATTCGATGTACATGACATATTTTTTGTATATTATATTCGATGTATGACATATTGGACATATATTTCATATATGGCATTATTAGACATATAGTTGATGCTATTTTGTTTATCTTGTCATGATCTATGTTATCTTGGCATTATACATTTTATGTATGGACATATATACTTGATGGCATATATATATAAATTTTCTTGTCTTATTTATACCTATCTTGTTTATCTTGTTACATTCTATCTTGTTACATTCCAAAGCAAATGCTGCATTCCCCACCTTGTTGGAAGTGATTATGCAACTTGAAGTGTTATGTTTGATATGCATTACTGATTATGACATGTTTTTTTAATCTTATACTACCTTTATTTAATATCATAAGTCCATGGAACAACTTAGTGCACCTTGGGTACACTTAGGTCCAACATGCACATAATCATTTTGGATGCTCAGTGAGTGAGATGAGAGGAACCTTGCATTTACCCGACCAATTGGACTTAATAGAGCTGACATAATGGTCCCACATCGAATGGAATGAAAGATGTATCAAATAGAAACTTTCCACTGCGCAATACTACAACATTTTTTGTCAATTGAAACTTGGTTGCTAAAACCCAATAGTGAGGAGCATAAAAAATGGAGCTACATGCACTTAGACCTCATGGACACCTTCCTTGTGCACTCATGGATCTCAGATACCCGTCACGAGGTTCGAGTCACTGCCCTCCAAAAATTGTTGTCCTAACCGACTTAGTGCTGCTTGGGAACACCTAGGTCCAACATGTGGAAACACTTTTTGAAAGCTTAGTACCAAAACAAGATATCCGTCCCCGAATGAACAATTTGAAAGATGCACCAATTAGAAACTTTCAAGTGCATGACATTGCAAGTTTTTTTTGGCAACTGAAATGTGCTCGTTGAATCCAAATGGAGTTGAGTATCCTAGAATTGACCTACAGGAACTTAGAGGGGCCCTACACCATCCTTGTGCACTTCATGGATCTCAGATACCCATCACGAGGTCCGAGTTATTGCCCTCCAAAAATTGGTGTCCTAATCGACTTGGTGCTTCTTGGGAACACCTGGGTCCAGCATGCGTGAAAGCATTTTGAAAGCTCTGTGACCAAAGTGAGATGTCCCCTACTATTTACTTGGCCAACTAGAGCCAATGGAATTGATAGAATGGTCCTAGGACAACCGGTTTGAAAGATGCACTAATTAGCAACTTTCAAGTGCATGACATTACAAGTTTTTTTGGCAACTAAAACATGCTCACCGAATTCAAACAAAGTTGAGTATCCCAAAACATACCTACACACACTTAGAGGGTCCCTACACCATCCTTGTGCACTTCACAGATCTTAGATACTGGTCACAAGGTCCGAGTTATTGCCCTCCAAAAATAGGTGTCCTAATTGACTTAGTGCTTCTTGGGAACACCTAAGTCCAATATGCGCAAAAGCATTTTGAAAACTCAATGACCTAAATGAGATGTCTTCTACCATTGACCCAACCAATCAGAGCTAACAGAACTAATAGAATGGTCCCTAGACAAATGGTTTGAAATATGCACCAATTAGCAACTTTCAAGTGCATGACATTTCAAGTTTTTTTGGCAATTGAAATGTGCTCGTCGAATCCAAACGGAGTTAAGTATCCCATAACAAACCTACACACACTTAGAGGGGCACTACACCATCCTTGTGCACTTTGCGGATCTCAAATACCTATCATGAGGTCTGAGTTGTTGCCCTCCAAAAATCGATGTCATGATTAACTTAGTGCTCCTTGGGAACCCCTAGGTCCAACATGCGCAAAAATGCTCTAAAAGCTCAGTGACCAAAATGAGATGTCCCCTACCATTTACTTGGCTGACCAGAGCTAACAAAATTGATAGAATGGTCCCTGTATGAACAGTTTGATAGATGCACCAGTTAGCAACTTTCAAGTGCATGACATTGCAAGTTTTTTTGGCAACTAAAATGTGCTCGCCAAATCCAAATGGAGTTGAGTATCGCAAAATGGAGCTACAAACACTTAGAGGGGCCCAACAACATCCTTATGCACTTTACAGATCTTAGATACCTGTTATGTGGTCTGAGTTATCATCCTCTGAAAATCGGTGTCATAATCGACTTAATGCTCCTTGGGAATGCCTAGGTCCAACATTATAAACAAGATGCACTAATTAAAAAAAAAGTAGTTTTAGCAACATATAAATATTAATTTGAGCAACAGATTTAGCATATTGTCATTGAAATCTACACAATTGAATCCTGATAGCAGTATCACAATAAAATTCATCTATATGTATTAATTTCATGAATGTCTATTTTTAACTTAGCTCTATTTAAGGCACTGGTAGGAAAGAGATAAGGAGACAAAACCTCCGGTCTTTCCCAAAAAAGATATATGAAATATAAACATTTACATCACATGGTTTTACAATTACATCTAATCCAATGAACCAACCAAATTTGCTCTACCATTTATTGTCTCAAGTATTGCTTTGTGTTTTGACTCACAAACCTTCCAAAGAGTCTTATTGTATTGTTTTCCTCCATATTTAATTAAGTGGATATTTGACACAAAAAAGGTTTGGATAGTGAAGAATCTTCTTCTCTATCTGCCAATCCTCGAATAACCACAAGTTAGAGTCCTTCATATTGTATCGTCTAAGCCATGTACCAGTTACGACCACTACACCTATAGGGTAGTCTAAACCTTCACCATCTGTAACTGAGTGATCCAATCTCTTTTTTGCCTTGACACAACGACGCAAATAATAATTTTTCTTTTCTTCATTGTTTTCAGGTGCAATAACAACAAAAACATGACATGCATTGATAGAAACATAATATGCTCATTAATAAATCAAATATTACCAATAAAACTAAGTAAGTTAAAAATTTAATTTCAGATTGAAATATATATTACCTATTTGTACTAGATTAGACAATCTACCAAAGTCAATTGATGATTCCATCTGTATGATTTCCAGTGTTTGTGGGGGATGATAGGTGTCGACTAGAATTAAAACTCGTAAATGCCATTTGTCCACCCATTTAGTTGAGTCACACCCATCCCAATCTTCATTTGGACATGATAGACAATGGCATGCCATCTGTCATGTGTGGATACTCCATGAACTTGCATTAGTGCTTCTAAAAGAGTGCAACTTACTTGATCCCGCCAGTGTATGATAATCCTCAAATGGTGCAATGTTAGTATTATCTATCAACCAAAAAAAATATGAACCATAGACTGACCTTCCTTACTTGGACCCATTGTAGTGTTACACCACTTCATGATATTGTATGTATTTGTCAATGTTTCACTACCTTTATACTTAAATTCTTCGTGAGCTAAGGCTCTTTGGATACATGTGCCTACACCATTGCCCTCTCCCTTTCCATGACCAACCTCTATTAAATTCTAAATATAATGAATACTAATACACCTATGTATCCTACTCAACCAATAAAACATCTGTGCATTCTTGAATTGAGATACACAATTGTCTGGTGAAATTATGTGTTGATGATATGATATGCTTTTGTTAGCCAAATTGCCATAGAATAGTTGAAAGCAACCTTGTACAAACTCTGTAGAATATGACCAATCATCACTAATGTAAAAATGGTACTCCCTTAATATCTTCCTATCCTCCTCTGTACTTGCAAGTGAATGCATGAATGAACAAATATGGAAACGTGTTGAGAAGTATAATACTTTTCTTGCACCTCATTTTGTGGTTGTAGTGTGTAGTTCTCTACGAAGTCCACAACTGAAACAATGGTATCTAGTGGAAATGTGTCCTTGCACAACTTAAATTGCAAATCCAACCATTGTGCCCTATGTGTATGCCTTGCATACTCGTAAATGATTTTTTTCATGAAAAATATTCATGAACTCATATACTGAAATGTTTTCAATCACTAAATACATCTTTTACCCTCTTTCCAATCTTTTAGAGCATATGTCATAGTCTTATATTTTCCAAAATCTACATTTTCATTTCCAATTGCATGAGTACTATCCATATGTTCGCAAGTTGATAAACATTGCAAACCACCACAAATTAGGCATGTACCATTCAAACATGACAAACCATAAAATTGTTGACCATCTCCTCTTTCACATAAGATGATAGAAATGAATTCCATTGAAGATCTAGGTGGCTCCTTTATGTTACAACCCTGCAAAACAAACTTAGCATGCAAAATCACACATATATGCCTAAAAACATCAAAATGGTTAGAAAATTCAAAATGTACCCTACAACAACAAGTTGTATGTGTGTTGGTTATTCAACAGATCATTTAGTTATGCAATTCGCTGGATTCTGTATCTTTTATGCATATCCCTCGTGAGTGGAATAGTGTGGCTGATTGTCTGGCCAAATGGGCTTCTGAGCAGGGGCCGACTTGGAATATTGTTGATCATAGGGTGCTTCCCCTTGATTTATCTCTGATGCTGGTTCAACTTGTGGACCAAGATAAAGCTATGTAGTTCTCTTTGTTTCTTGTGTTGTTTAGCTCTCTTTTTTATTCAGTAAAATTTTTACCCCTCTTTTCGTGAAAAAAACAAGTTGTATGTGTGTGATCTATCTTCACATAAAAAAGTTTGCGCATTTCAAAATATCTTTGACTAAGTTTAATTTTTTTGATGAATAGTCCCTTCTCTATTAGATAAAATATCAAAGTTACATGTTCACAAAAAAGGGGTTGAGGGATACAAGATCACCCCATGAGAGTCCACTTGGCACTAGGCTGGATACAATTAACTATTCATCAAAAAAAGAAAAACCAACCCTTAGGCAGCCAAAGTAGTGCCATCCGAGGGAGGAGGATCTTGGTGATGATTAAAACCCCAATGATCCGCATGGTTGGAAGGAGGCAAGAGTAGTAACAATAGGAGAAATAGGGGACTGCCTAAAACCATACTGTGGAGAGGTAGAGTGATGATGTTGAACATCCTAGCTGTTGGCAGAGTGGCGGGGGTCATGAGAGTAGGGTGTTTGTGAGCGGCGGGCCAAAAAACTATGCTCTTGGTGGTGCCCATGAGGCAGAGTCTACTCTGCTAAAGCAAAACCCGATGACACCCAAGAAACTGTACATGAAGCATTTCCTTAATGATTGAGAAGCTCCTGTAGGTGGGCCACCTCTAAGGCCACCTTGTTAGCTTGTGCTTGATTCTTAAGTATTATTAAATATGAAAGCTTTAGTATACATATATACATTGATATCAAGAAAAGTGTGAGTGAAAAATAGTACATTTTTATCTTTCCATAAAGTGAAAAAAATCTTCCACTTGAAAGCATGCCAAATCGAAGAAAACTTAAAGGGAATTTTGGTGGAGTCCCTAAGCAGGATCACATGCCAGGAAAAAGGCTCTAGCCTTAAGGGTTTGAAAAAAATCATGAATCAAGAGCCAATATTGTTGAGCTTTATGACAAAACCAAAAAATGTGCAGGAAAGACTTTGGTTGACCACAAAATAGACACCGAGGGTTAGGAACACCTAGATGCTTGAGTCGAGGACCTAGGGGCAGACCCTAGAAGAGGACACACCAGGAAAAGTGTGCATTCTTCAACTCAGTAATGGCTTTCCAAATAATATTAAGCCTATATCTCCAATTTTTCTGTGTGGAGTGGAGGTGCCAACAGTGGTTGAGAGTCTCAACCAAGGGCAAAAGAGGCACCAACCATAGGTACCCCATTTTAGGCTTGTTAGTAAAAAGAAGAGCATATAAATACCATTTCTAGTCCTTCCTCCAGGGCTTGACAGACTGGATACCAAGTTTGTGAAGAAAATGAGAGGGTAAAATAGAGACTAGTAAATCAAAAGTCTGTCAATCTGGGAGAGACACACGAAACTAGACTGAAATTTTTCCCCAAGATCTCATACTCATGGTGGATCTAGAAAATAAATCTTTGGGTGTCCTGATGCCATGTTTGAAAAAAAAAAGAGCACTAAAACCTTGAACCTTAGCTAGAGGAACACCCTTAATGGAAAACAAGGGTGACCACCATAGGTTATGATGGTTTAGGGAGAGCCCATCTTTGAATCCATTGCTAGCCCAATAAAGCCACCACTTGACCACTTCCCAAGATTTCCAAACACTCTTAACCACAAATGAGCCTTGAATGTGCATAGGTTCAGAGGTGATGAGAAGGGTCATAAATCCTATCCCCTTCCACGCTAGCCTATGAGTAGGAAAAGCAAAGTAGATACAATGTTGTAGGAGAATTTTCCAAGAGTCATCCCTAATGAGAGCTCTAAGGACCCACTTGACACACAAGGAAGTGCCTTATTTTTGAGTGTTGATAAGACCCAAACCACCTGACTCTTTGGAGAAACAAATGTATTCCCAGGCAACTCAATGAAAGACATGATGTTTTGCATTTGAGGCCCAGAGGAAATCTCTGAGAAGCTTTTCTAGTTTAGCATAAGAGGCTCTAGAAGGGGCCCAATAGGAAGAGCAGTAAACATGGGTTGGTGCTAAGAATTTAGAGCAAATTTAGGATTTTCCAACAAGCGAGAGAGGCTTAGTAAGCTAGTAGTCCAACTTTTTAGTAATTTTTTCCAACACAACATTCCATAGATCAACCACCAAGTCCTAAAAAGAAAAAGGGTACCCAAAAATCAAAAAATGTCTCCATGTTAGATACATCTCCACTGGAATTAACCTAGCCAAGGTGGAGTAGGGAGAAAGGACTATTTGTAATAGAGCATCTTGTTCCATTGGATGAGAGACCGAGAGGATCTACGAAAAATATCCAAACATTCAAGGGTGTTGTTGACATTAGCTTCATCCCCAATGAGAATGAGAAAGGAGTCATTAGAAAAATGCCCATTAACCAGCTAGGATGTAGACTCTAACAATGAAATACCACGGACCCGGCCAACAGAAATGCAATGAGCCAACAAATAGTGAAAAACTTTAGTAGCTAGAACATAGAGAGTAGGGGCTAAGAGACAACCTTGGTGAATGGATCTGAAAGATTAAAGGCTTCAGATTGTCTACCATTTATGGTGATGCATGTAGAGACCTCTCCAAAAATAATTTGAAGAAAAACTGGAGCAAAGCCAAGAGCATGAAGCATGGCAAGAATTAAATACCATTCTATACAATCATAAGCTTTAGCAAAGTCAATTTTAAGAAAAAGAGCTTGCTGCTTAGATCTGTAGGCCCATTCCATACCCTCCTAGACATCAATGTTGTTGTCCATGATAAAATGAGATTTAATGAAGATAGTCTGTTCAGGTCGAACAATCAAGGGTAGAAGGTGGTGAATTTTGAATGCTAATGCTTTAGCTATGATTTTGTAGGAAATATTCAATAAAGTGATCAATTGCTAATTACAAATGTCCTTTGGATCGCCAGATTTAGGTATGAACTTAATGTTTCCCTTATTGATGACATTGCCTAAAGATTTGGAGTGAAATGCTTCTAGGTACATCTTATGAAGATTAATCCCAATAGCATCCCATAAAACTTTGTAAAATTCATAGGGAATCCCATCACACTTGGAGGTTTTATCATCCACCACGGAAAAGAAAACCTCCTTTAGGTCACTAAGGGTAAGCATCTACTCATAGAAAGAATGTTGCTTAACTGCAAGCTAGTTTGGAGTAATAACAATACACTCCTTCAAGGCTTTCTCATGCCCCATAGTGAAATCCTAGGCAGTGACAAGCTTTTCGTAATGATGAAGAAAGGCTTGAAGAATGTCAGGAAGGTTTGAAAGAACTTGCTACCCATCTTTGATTCTTTTGATCCCTACATAGGTATGATGGGAATGAAGAGCTTGAAAAAACTCTTTGGAAGCATGATCTCCAATATGCAGCCAATGGAGATGGGCTTTGATTTGAGTTTGTAAGAATATGCGTTAGAGCAGAATTTCCCCAAGACCACGGAACTTAAAAACACAAGCACAAATAGACCAGAGTATGATCAGAATAACTGTATAGTATTCAATGCTATGTACAAGTACACTAGGAGTGCCTCAATATAAAGGCCTTTGAGATGCATCTAGAGTGCCTCAGAATCAACACCATGATAAGACCAACAACTAGGCACATGTCCACCATACATAAATTATCCTCCATTATGCACGAAAGTAAGTGCGGTGATGTGAGGATAAGACTACAAAGGTGAGAGCACGCACATTAGTGTTGTTGACAACATGTGCTAAATTAGGAGTGCGAAAAATTGTGTTGTCAACATGAAAACTTAGGGAATGATGTAAACTCCTGTGGTGTAGACACCATGTGCATAAATAGAGTGGCGTACTTCTATGTTGTCTACATGACAACTATAGAAGATGCACAAACTCCTAAGTCTCTCATAAAAGAAATAATAAAATAATGCACTAACCTAAGTTAACTTAAGTAAAGTGTAAATAGTAAATACCTATTTACACCAACAGGGTTACCCTGGCAACATGATTATCAAAAAATTTCTTTCACTGACAAAGATTAGCAAGCCTCAATTGTAGATCAAAGTCAAAAGGATTCAAGGTTAGAGCATTCAAAGAGACACATAGATCTTTGATGGTGGCTTTATACAAATGCCTACAGTATATAGCAAGTTGCCTACCATAGATCCGGAGAAATATGGCCGTACAGATGATGGTATCATTCCACCATTGTATCCATCCAAATCTCTTGTGGGGCCAAGGCTCTAAATTCCAGACACGTAGAATATGATCCATAGTGGGCTCATGATGCAACAATGACATGTTGAGAAAAAATGAGTCTTGGAAGGATGCCATTGAGCTATTTTCTAGGTGATAGTAAAGATAATGGGGAAATGGTCTAACAAGGTCACATCAGGCAAGACAATGATAGGTAAAGCCCATTCTTCAGAAAAGGAGAAAAAAGATTATGTATAGATCATCACACAATCAAGTCTTTTAAAAGTCATGTCAGTACTAGCTCTAAAATTAAACCAAGTGTGCCAAAGTCCACAAGGCTAGTGATAATGCATATTGGGATAAAAAAGGCCTAATTTATTGTGCATGTAGTACCAAGCCTCTCATTCACCAATTTTCCAACGAAATGGCAGAATGCCTTCCTTGTCTGTAGCCAACTCAATCATATTAAAATCCTCATAAATGACCGAAGTGGTAGGTGGCAGAGAATCCACCATCCAAGGCCAAAGTTGAGATTGTTCAACAACATCATTGGGAGCATAAACATTAACAATCCTAAAAGAATGATTTTCGAAGGACAAGAAAATCCACACATCCTGTGCATGAGGTCAGAACCATGATCAATAATAGAAGAAATTAAATGAGGTGAGAGAAGAGAGACAACACCACCTCAACTAGCATCATGCTGTGAAGAAAAAATAACACAATTAGGCCAAATAACATGACATGCATCACTTAACATGAAATAAAAAATCTTGACTTCCTG
This sequence comes from Cupressus sempervirens, assembly GCA_028749045.1. Classification (NCBI taxonomy): domain Eukaryota; kingdom Viridiplantae; phylum Streptophyta; class Pinopsida; order Cupressales; family Cupressaceae; genus Cupressus; species Cupressus sempervirens. Next base: position 554,442,351 of record CM053792.1, read on the forward strand.
GAGACAAAGGATATCCATGATACCTATCCTACATCTAGTATCTCACACATAATACTTGTGAAAGAGGTTGGTGAGACCTTGAACATTCCATGAGAGAACATTCATGGAAATAACTCTTGCATATTGTCCTTGTCCCCAAGAGAGGAGAATCTGTTTTGCAAGAAAGAGCTAGACACGACACTCGAGGAGGCAACTCTCACAGAAAGGAGTTTCTACTTCTCTAAACCCCCATTTGAGTCTTCTCAACATCCATCAGGGCTTTGTGAGTAGTGTAAAGGCGGGGACCCATGGGTAACAACAACAAAATCTTCTTGTGGGGTGTACACCCAAGTGGGTCAAGAAGCATTTATAGTAGAGTCTGTCCCCTGGAAACCAGGGTTTGAAATGGGTGGCTGGACCACCAGAGAAACAAGAACCACTAAGGAAGAAATAAGAACAATCTCCAGCAAAGGCTGTGAAGAAGAGGACCCTTATTTTTTAGGTGACAAGGATATCTTACCCTTGCTTGTCACGATCGTCCACTCGTCTTTTTTGGTGTTATCAAAAGACTTTACTTGCGACTCCTTAATAGGAGTTGGCTTGCAAGGCACAACTAGTGGGTAGTCCTTGATCTTGGGATTAGCTAACTGACACTTGTAGCAGGCGTTTGGTAGGTTGAGGTAAAGCACCTTTTGGGAAAAGGTATGTGCACCAACTTGAATGTCCTCAAATCCCTTAAGGTCACAAGAGAGGTCTACCTCAACACAAACCCTCCTTTAAGGACATGCATTGAAAAACTTCTCTGGCTTGATGCAGACCACTCAACCAAGGGTTTGTGTAATAACATGGATAAACTTCTAGCAGGGAACTGGAAGGCACATAAACTCAAATCAAATAGGAAATTTCAAATTTTTTTCATCTAACATTGAGAAATTAGGAGACCACCACTAGAACACCAATAGTGAGGACCTAACTAACCATGGCCCATGGTTAAATCCACATTGGATTGGGAAGGGTTCTCAAAGTGAAAAAATAATCCCTCTATAAGATTCTGATTGTGGTCAAGTGAGACTCAATGCGGAGTCCAACTGTTAGAAACCCATCATTTAGGCATGCTTTTAGGAGGAGTGTGACCCACAAAACACCCAATTAGGGTATGGTGCTCTAACCATTTTCATGCATCTTCAAACTCTTTAATGTTAAGAACAATGTTAGGAGAGGAGGGCTTACCTCATGAAATAGTTTTGGAACAAACTTTCTTGGTCATTTGTTTAGAGGAGGTACCATGAGCATCTATCACATCAACGACAACACCAGTAGAAATTACTGGGCCAAAGCTAGCTAGAGCCATAATAAAAACCCCTAATGATCCTGAAATTAATGCAGTATGATAGATGCATAACCAGAGATAGAATTAGAAATAATGTTGTACAACATGCAAAACCCTAGCATAGTGATTTCAAATCCCATTTCCTTCGAGCATCCAATTCAAAAATATGAAGCCAAATTCATATTCTTCTCTAGGATTTAAGGTAATTGTGCCACGTCAACTAATTTTAATTTGAGGATACATACTAATAAATTTTGCAAAGAATTGGGTCTAAATTGAATCCAAAAATTGTTTTGCATGTGGATCATAGATTTGACTACCAACCCTCCTTAGAACATCTCTTTGATTAGGGGATACACATGTATTATTCTTCCAAAAACCTTTAATCAACAATTTCAAAGCTTCTAGACCTTTGAAAGGGATGCATGGTAATCCGGGTGCTATTCTGAAAGAAATTGGGGTAATGAAATGCCAAATGCAAACACTTGGTAGGGAGATGCAAGAATTAAGGACAAAAGTTGTGCATTCCAGTAAAATTGCTCGTGGTGAGCGCACTCTCGGCCAACATATTGATAGGCTCATGGAGGTGGTTGGAAGTGCTAAAGATGTTAAAAACTTAATGATGAAGATCGCGCAGTTGGAGGCCAAGAATAGGGCTATGGACAGAGACTTCAATGTGAACCAAGACAAGGTCACCATGATGGAAGCCAAGATAAGTAACCTTGAGAAATTGATAAAATAATTGGCTTACAATGTGGGTACTTTGATCAAAAAATTGGATATGGATAAAGGCCAGAACTCCCCTTAGGCGATTGATTGACACGGTCCCAGTAAGCGCACCTGGGCTCACTCCAAGAAGACTGATGACAAGGGAACGAAGGATGAGGTGAAGGCAGTGGTAGACAACATGCAGATCCTAGCTAATCAAGCACTAGATCTGATCAAGGCTACCTAGTTGGTTCTTTATTGTCTTTTCTATTGTCTTTTTGCTATCTCTATGCCATATTTTTGTTGTTTCTTTCAACAGTTCTTTCTTTGACCTCTTTTGTGTTATTTTTGGAGGTCTATTTCATGTATGCTTCTACTTCGTCTATCTTTTTCTAGCTTAACTTGTTGTACTACGGTTTTGGGTCCTTAAAACCTGCTTTTACATGATCAAAACAATTTCAAAGCTTCAATAATTTCATCATCCTTTCATGGTAGTCCACTACTAAGTGTCCATAACTCATTTTTTGTTGGATCTTCCACTCTTTATGCCTTCTAATGGTTCTCATTAGAGTACCTCTACTTATTTTCAATAATTTTCTTGTGTTTCTAACAAGTCGAGCTTTCTTCATTTGGGTGCTTACTAATGTTGATGTAAGTATGTGTCTTGTGATATTACTATCTTTGGTGCATTAAATACAACCCACTTTGTCGTATGCACTCATTAGATTCTTTACAATATTTTTTTCATTTGACCCATCCATCGTTCTTAGTCCAAGAATCTTCATGATGGGCCTAAAATTTAAATTTCTCATTTTTTTAACAAATAATTGACACGTTCCTATCATATTGAGTTTTTCAAAGAATAATCTCCATATTTGAATAACTTTTCTTTAACAAGTACGCTTTGAAATCTTGTTAGGCATTGATTTCAAAATGTTATTATCAATATCAATAAAATATCTTGGCTTTCTATAAGAAATTGTTGGAGGTGTTCTAATATCTTCATTAGACTCAACATTATTTTTGGTGAATTGTGTACCTTTGAGGTTCGAAGATGGTGTGCCTTGGCAATAAGATGCAAAAGAAGGAATATCTCCTACTTGGTATGTTGATGTTGTGCCTTCAACATGACATGATGGAGTGCGTATAGCATCAAACATAGAACAAGATGTCTCTTCAACATGAGATGATGTTGGGAGTCCAATAATGGAAGATGGTGTACCTTCAAAATTCAATTGTCTATTTGAGTGTAAGAGTCATATTCATTCTCTTTGTCTTTCCAATTCTAAATCTTTGTTTCTTTCTCTTATTTCTTCCAAAGATAAATTGTCATTAGTGGCTTGTTATTTTCTTTGTTCATGTAATACTACTCTCATTTTATCCCTTTTATTTGTCACTTCTCTATCCTTCTCTTCTGTTGTTTAAATTTTTGGTTTCTTCCTTGGCATGATGGCGAATTCTACATGACAAATAGTTGAAATATACAAATTACAATGATTTATAAACATAAAATCATTCAAACATATAAATTACAATAATTTTTATGAACAATATATTAAAAATTATCAAATAAAAAATAAAAATGATCTCTAAAATCACATTGAACATTTAAAATACTAGGCACTAACCTCAAATATGTTGGAATATTGATTGACAATTGAAATAGTCAAGGTAAATGACTGATTTTGGTGCTTTTGTGACTTCCAACTATTGGTAGTGGGCCAATGTCCCTTGCAAGATTCAGGACATGGCTTAACCACCTCCTGTGGTTCTATAAGACCATTGGTTGTATTAGGCATTAACAAGTCAATATTTTAGTGCAATGACAACCTTGTCCTTTGTAATTATTGGTATTAGAGCTTGGTCATAGGTTTGAATCTTGTTGGCCACGTTGAGTGACATTGGGACGGGGATTGTTGGTAGTGGGCCAGCGTCCCTCACAGGATTCATGACATGGCTTAACTGCCTCTTGTGGTTCTATAAGACTATTGGTTGTATTAGGCATTGACATGTCAATCTTTTGGTGCAACGGTAACCTTGTCCTTTTTAACAACACCATGAAAAGTGCATTTCTATCATAAACCTAACACATAATAGAGAATATGGGCCTAATTGAACAACAAAATGCCTTATTACCATTTTCATATATTGCAATCACACTATATGAATGCAAATTTCTCCCCCTTCTTGTCTATCTCTCATACTCTCTCTCTCTCTCCTTGTCCCCTATCCCTCTTCCTATGTCATACCCTCTCCCTCTTCCTATCCCATCCCTCTCTCTCTCCCTCTCTCCCTCTTCCTATCCCATACCTTTATGACTCATTAAAATAGGTCTTAGAACCAGTTATGACACATTAAGACCCCTCTAAGCATGTTAAACATTCTAGGACAATATTTTGGTGCCTTATGCATTCTTATAGGAAGTGGTGTGTCCTAACTAGAGGTCATTATAGAACATTAGAACCAATTAGTACCCCTTACACCACCTCAATTGATTTATGATGTACACTAAGGGAAAATAATATGTCCTTGAGTATAAAGGGGTCATAAGGTACCTTATGACCCCTTTCAACCCATTTTATGACAACATATGAACCCGTGGGGGTCCTATGACTCCTAGGGACATATGTTCTCATAGAATGGGTCATGGGTAACCCTATGATCCCTTTCAACTCATTTCATGACAATGTATAAACTCTTAGGGCTTGTAGGACCCCTAGGAACATATATTGTCATGAAATGGGTACCCTATGACCCCTCGAATAATTAGAATATATATAAAATGTTGCTAAGTGTCTTAAGACCCCTAGGGACACATATTATCATAGAATGGGTTAAAAGGGGTCATAGGGTACTCTATGCCCCCTTTCAATGCATTTCATGACAACATATAAACTCTTAGGGGTCCTACGACCACTACATACATAAATTATCATATAATGGGTCGAAATGGATCATAGGGTATCTATGACCCCTTTCAACTGATCAAAATATATATAATATGTCCTTGAGTATACATAGGATGTACACTAAGGGGAAATAATATGTCCTTGATTATAAATGGTATAGACCCTATGATTCCTTTTGACCCATTTCATGACAACATATGAACTCCTAGGGGTCCTACGGCTCCTAAGGACATATATTGTCATAGAATGGGTTGAAATGGGTCATAGGGTGCCCTATGAACCCTTTCAACTCATTCCATGACAATGTATGAACTCCTTGGGCTTGTAGGACCCCTAGGGACATATGTTGTTATGAAATGGACAAAAGGGGTCATAGGGTATCGTATGATCCCTTTCAATTATATATATATATATAATGTGTCCCTAGGAGTCCTAGGAACCCTAGGTACATATGTTATCATTGAATAGGTTGAAAGAAGTCATAGGGTATCCTATGACCCTTTTCGACACATTTCATGGCAACATATGTACTCCTAGGGGTCCTATGATCCTTAGGGATATGTTATCTAGAATGGGTTGAAAGGGGTCATATGGTACCCTTTGATCCCTTTCAACCATTTTATAACAATATATGAACTCTTAGGGGTCCTATGACCCCTAGGTACATATGTTATCATATAATGGGTCAAAATTGGTCATAGGGTATCCTATGACCTCTTCTAACCGATTAAAACATATATAATATGTCCTTATGGGTCCTAGTCCCCTAGGGACATATGTTATCATGGAATGGTTCAAAAGGAGTCATAGGGTACCCTATGACTCCTTTCAACCCATTTCATGAGGACATATGCACTCCTAGGGGTCCTATGATCACTACAAACATATATTATCATATAATGGGTCAAAATGGGTCAAAATGGGTCATAGGATATCCTATAACCCCTTTCAACTGATCAAACTAGATACAATATGTCGATAGGGGTCTTAGGTCCCCTAGGGACATATGTTATCATAGAATGTGTAGAAAGGGCTCATAGGGTACCCTATCACCCCTTTCGACCCATTTCATGAGAACATATGCAATCCTAGGTCTCCTATGATCTCTCAGAACATATGTTATCATATAATGGATTAAAAGGGGCCATAAGGTAGCCTATGACCCATTTTGACCTATTTTATGAAAATATACGAACTCTAAGAGGTCCTACGACCACTAGGGACATATGTTATTGTATAATGGGTTGAAATGAGTCATAGGGTATCCTATGATCCCTTTTGACCAATTAAAATATATATTATATCCTTAGGGTTCCTAGGTCCCCTAGGAACATATGTTATCATAGAGTGGATTGAAAGGGGCCATAGGGTATCCTATGACCCCTTTCAACCCATTCTATAAGAACATATGAACTCTTAGGGGGCCTACAATCCCTAGGGACATATGTTATCACAAAATTTGTTGCAATGGGTTATAGGGTACCCTATGACCCCTTTCGACCCTTTCATGACAAGATATTAACTCCTAGGGTTTCTACAAACCATAGGGACATATGTTTTCATGAAATGCGTCAAAAGGGGTCATAGGGTACCCAATGACCCCTTTCAACTGACCAAAATATATAGAATATCCCTAGGCATCCCAGGGACATATGTTACCATATAATGAATTATAAGGGGTCATAACTAGTATGATGATCCATTCCAATCTATTAAGACCCCTTAATATGTATTAGGACCAATTATAACTTATTAATACCCCTTAGGCCACCTCAATGGACTTGTGATAGACACTAAGGGGTTAGAATATGTCTTAATGAGTCCTAGTGTTACCTAAGTGATCCTATGACACCTTATGGTTACAATCTATTCAAACATATAAGAATCAATTGCAACCCCTTAGAAAACATAAACTATCAAAAGACACTATATGTGCTCACTCTATAGCATGTACGCACTACAAAATCAAGTACATTTTAGTAGTACAACCACACTTTAGTATGATCATGCTATTTAGCGATCACACTTTTAAAATACATTGAAATTCACCAAATCTAAGGCTTGTATTTGCATTGGAGATCCAACCCAAAGGTTTGGTGGTCTCAAACATGCCTAAGATGTGTTAATCAAAAAGATGCCAAAAATTTCTTATTTTTCTTCTATGCACCCCATCAATATTCGTCATGGTTGAATATTGATAAAATAATGTAACATGATATTGTATATCTCTTTCTTAGCTATTTAACCATATGATTTATTTAGAATTTAGAATTTTAAAAGCCTTTCAACTAAAATTTCTTTTGAATGTATGTCCATTTTCTTTATAAAACCAACATATAGTATTTGGGGGTTAGATTTTAGGTCATTGATCAGATTTTGCAACAAGATAGTTTTCTGAAAACTAGATTCCATTCTACACATTTGAAAAAAAGAAGTTTTGATTGATTTCTAAGGGGTGTACAAAGAGATTTAATGTCTTTGAGATGTGTCATTTACAAAATTTGTAAAAAACAATTTACGTTAAAAAATTACATGAAAAAATATACGATAAACTACATGGTGTTAGATAAATTTACACCAAAGTGATTAAAGAATTTCAATTTTCTTTTAGAATTTTAGGGGGGGAAGGGGGGCACACTTCTTATTTTGTTGTATTTTTACTAAAAATTAGTATCACTTTTTGTGGCCCCCTTTTTTGAGGGGCTTAAACTCCACCAATTTAAAAAAAATAGTAGTTTAGAAACTAGATTAAGAGGATTATGATTTTTTTTTGTTGTATTTTAAAATATTGAGTGTAACTATCTTCAAATGCTCATTGAAATGCAAAAATTGTTGATTTTAGGAAAAAAGGTGGCATATGAGACCCCCTTTTTGGTACCACAACTTGGTCCATATACACTGGGAATGTATGCTCATTGTGGGCATAATAAGATTCCAGCGATCTCTGGGGAAGTAGACTAAGCATCCACACTTAGCATGATGCATGATGAAATTGGGTGGCCCCAGGCCCCCAAAAGTGAACATTGATTCTTTCCTCTACCAAACACATAGTTCTAATCATGTAACACTTTGGATCTCCTGAATATGATATCATATCATTCCTTAGTAAAATCTGATCCATTAGCAAATAAAAAAAAATCATCACATAACATGTGCTTTTCTTTCATCTCCTTGGTCTACTATCCATATTACAAATCTGTATTTGGCACATCCTTTTAATGGACAATATTTATTAGCTTTGCTTCATTAATGTAGTATTTTCTAAATAGAGGGTCGCTATGCTCTTGATCGATCATACTAGTGTTTAGATCAATCTCTTTTGCTTGATTATCCTCTTGTGTACAATTTGTTTCAGCTCCATACTCATAATGCATATCCTTTCTGCAATAAGAATTTGAAGATAATCCACATTCAAAAGACGTCACTTCACATATATCAAGGGTATGATTGGATAAGATACTTAGGTAATTATCAAAATCATGCTCATATGATTTCACCCCATCTTCACATATTTGATGTATTTCTATCTCATATGATGAATTAAAAGATGTTTTGCTTTCTAAATGCATATTATAATTTTTATCAAATTCAAAATTAGGGTTGCTATGTTCATCATGATGCCGATGGATTTGATTGCATAGAAAATATTCTTCAAATAATGGATTCAAGAATATTGAGAAATCAGACATATCTTCATCCCCTTCCTCTTCAAACAATAGATTTAGGAACATAGAGAATTCAATCATGCCTTCATGAGAGCTTTGATTTGGATCACCAAGTGTTTCATTAACAAGACTAATATCCTCATTGACATTATCTCTTGAAACTCCCTCATGTGTAGTTCTGTATCAATTTTATTATTTAATTCTTGAACATTACCATCTCCTTCATCAAGTACCCCCTGATTATTTAGTTATCCATAAACCTGTTCACTGTGATGGATTGAGAAAAAATATGGACTATTTTTCTCAATATGTTTTTGATATTCCATGTCCAAAAAATTCAAAATTTCTTCCTTGCCGATACAATCCTCTTCCCCATTTTCATATTCACTGATATTTGATGCCACACAAGTATCATCATGGAAAGATCTCTCCTCAGATTGTCCAAAAAAGTCTTCTCCATTCACATATGAAACCTCACTTGACTCATATATCACTTCAGTCCTACATTCATTCTCCTTTGCGATTAGTTCACCTTCTAAATGTTTGAGAAAAATAAGGAACTGATCATCATATAAGTGACCCAATTCATGCATTCTATCGAAAAGATCAAAGGATGAAGGTTTGTATTCCAAAGGTATTTTTTGATAGGCATTAAATATCCTCATGAAGAATTGTACTGCAAATTCTTCTTCTTGCTTTTCTAAGTTTGAAAATGCATCCAAAGGATATATATAACTTGGAATTTCATCATCATCTTCTAATATTTGAAAGAGAAGTTTCAAATTAGGGTCATATGGTCACAAAATTTTCTTATGAACTCCTTGTGTGGAGGCATGATTTTTGAAGGCAATTCCCAAAAAATATTCACCATCCTTATGAACAAATATGTTGCAGATTCACCTTCATATCTTTCCAAATTTAAAAATGCGTCTAAGGGGTGTATGTGTGCTTCCTCCATGATGTATCATTGATTCCCAAACTATTCATAATACATATTCTTTTATTTTATTTTCTGTTAGGTAATCAAATCATTTCCTTCCTAGTCTTCTCCCTCAGTAGAGCTACCAATTGAAATCTTATTGCATAGAATTTCCACCTCTTTCAAGGAATGTATTGATTAGTTGATCTTTCAAGTTTTTGCTTCTAGCAGAGTACGCTTCCAAAAAATTGACACAATTTCTCTTTGATCTTGATATGCTTCTGGGTAACTTCATAATGTATATTATGAACAACTCTCCCCAATAGAGTTTCCAATTTGTTGGGACTCAAAATTGAAGCAATAATTTTGAGTACCATTCTAAGAACCGAGACTAATCAAGCCCCTATAAGAGCTTTTCATGCATATGTACCGTCCATCATTTTGAAGCCTATGATGCATATTATGTGTTTAACACCTTTCATTTAATATATGCATGCATCCTATGATGATAAATTTTCATTCCGAGCCATTCTATAAAGCATCATTTTGAGCATTTGTCAAATCTCCATTTTTGCCAAAGTGTCAAACAATGACAGGAAGCCTAGTTTTTAATTGAATACCTTGCACCTGGTAAAGTTTCATGACTTTCCAATTTGGTAATGTCTAGTATGAATATATAAGAACCTACGTTTCAGATTTCAAGTCATTTTGATATGTTTTGACCAGGTTTTGAATCCCTTAAAGTTAGTTGTTTATTGTTGTCATGCTGCTGCATATTGTTCAAAATTTTGGGTAGCCCTGTTTGACTAGCTATAACTTTGACCAAGTTGACCAAAATGAAATTTTTCTTATTACATTACATTCTAAGGGTCAATGAGTTGCTATGTTCCAAATTTGAACCTGTGACAATTCTGTTTGACTAGTTTGCAAATGTGATTCCAAGTGTAATTTCTAATGTTTTGCTAGTAACTGAATGTGCAGAATGATCGGTAGCTCTATTCGGGATGCTATAATTCTGAAACCATGATAGATTGAGCCAAATGGATTGTACCATCATTTTTTAATCTAAAAATTCTTCAAGTGTGCCAAGTTTTAAATCTTGATGAATCCATATGCATACGTTCTCAGGCTCGTTCTGTTTGCAAAAATCACTTTTCTGCTAGTATACCCAATTTTTCCATTTTGAGAATCCAACTTTGAACACCTACCAAATTTTCCTATATATTATTCATGAGCTAAAAATGAAAAATTATACTCTCCATGTGACAATAAAACAATACCCCAGATCTCATTTCCCCAAGTGTCCGTTTGACTTGTTTTCAAAGCCAAATTCGAATGCACTTTTATGTTTCTAACATGGTTGTTCATAGGATAGTTTGAAGTGATCAACTTTGACAATAAATATCATTTTACCCAAATGTCATCACCACATAATTTTTTTTGAGGTGGGAGTCTATTGACTAGAGACCACACATGTCAGACTTCAAGGCCCAGCCATGTGATTTTGTTAGCTTTAAGGCCAATCTTAGGGCCTCTTTGCACAAAGATGAGAGTTTGCGTAAAAATGAAAATGGTCTCGAAAATGTCCAAATAGTGGTCAAAACTTGAATCAAATTAGTGGAATAAGTTTCAATGGGGTGATTTGACAATTCAATTGTTTGAAATCAATTTTTTTTTTAGTTAAACCTACTTGGGGACCAAACTTATTTCATTGGATGGCCAAAATGAAGTGTGGGCAAACAAAAGATGTTTTGAAAACTTATAATAATTGTGAAATTATTGTAGCTTTTCATTATGCATATACCATCAATCATAATAATTGTGAAATTATTGTAACTTTTCATTATGCGCATAACATCAATCAAGGTCAAGGAAGTGTGAGGCTCCACATAGTGAACAATAGAATACATCAAATTGAGAGCACATATGATTTGATTCAATGTCATTCTATGTGAATAAAACTCATAGTTAAGAAAAAGGGGAACCATAGATTACCAATCCCACAATTTTTTTGGGAATGAAGTGGAGGTTGAAAGCATTACCGACTTCTGTTGAAACTTGGTAAAAACATTTTAACAAATAAAAGGGTGCAGTCAAGAGTTGAATGCCCTTTATTCAGACCTACCCAAGCTATTCATTATGCCCTCAATTAAACATTTGATTGTTTCATCTATCTGATTGGGTCTACTGGTTGTTGGCTGGGTACTGCAAGGATTAGTGAAATTTTGATCATAGTATTCAGGACATTTAAAATCGATGCCTTAAACCCACTACATGAGATATTGCACTACGAGTTCTACTCAGTGTTTGATTCTTGGACCATGAAATGCAACAAGCGTTTTTGAAGAGGCATCAAATAAGAAAAGGAGAATATATAGGGCATTGAAATGTGAAAGAATGGATTAGTGAAATACTAACGAGCCCTCTTATTAATTTGAAATGGACTCCTCGGCCAGATGTGAACAAATAAAGGAGGGAATTCAAAATGTTCATTGTCTTATGGATTTATCATGGTATCATGCATCTCCGATATTTGGATCATAGCCAAAACTAAGGGCCTCTGCTATTGCTTTTTTGCCCAAATCTACACAACATAAAAATAGGAGATTCCCATGATATGAAATGAAGATTCTTATGCTCAAACGTTACCTATTTGCATGATCCATTGAATGTGTGGAAAACCAGAGGATTGTAATGAACTAAATGCATTCAAAATTTTTTGCTACAACGCCTAATGTGTGAGTGTATATGCATGAATCCAATCTGTGCAAATTCAAATATAACACTTGTGACTTAATTTAGATGTATGAAAAATGAAATTAGATGATAATCATTTCTTTTTAAAGTAGGATGCAAGATGGAGTTGGGGTCTATAGTCATCTGCTTATACTTATATCGGGATGTGGAGCTTTAGCGTAATGTGTTCTCCAACAGGTCTTATCATGTAATATCAAGAAGCCACAAATTTTCCTTAGGGCCATCCACTACGCAATTTTCAGCTTCCTTGCCTGATTAACAATGACTCACTTGATGGTTTGCATGAGTTGAAGGTGTGATTGACTATAGGAGAACAATGTGATTAAATTTCTTTGATTGTAAATCAAAAGATAGGCCGAGATTGTTATGAGGAAAGGTGTTTTATCAATCCTAGTTGGAGCACTGGAGTCATTGACAGAGGTTTGGTTTTTAAGTAAGAAAAGGGAAGGTATAATACTTTTTTCCCACATTCCTTGCACGAGGGACTTTTAATCCTTTATACATGCCAATGGATACTATAGAAGTGTTTTGAAGACTTGTGCCCTTTTGAAAGAGGAGCTCATGTGCGTTTTCCCTAGCTAGCTTAGTGCATGATGAGGAAAATTTGATCCAACGTGGTGTGATGACATGGTGATTCCAATGACCAATTAGAAAGTGATAAGTGGAACTTCAAAGGTGAATGAGAGACTTCCACATGGCACACATCTTGAGTCGGGCTTGAAGATCGTGCGGTCACACGTCAAGTTGGCAGTTAGCATGAAATGGTCACGAAGGTGCATGATGGTTAAGAAAACAATTAGTGCATGATCATCGGTTAGTTTGGTAGTTAGTGGTTAATCATGATTATGTTGCAACTAATCACTAGCAGTTAGTTGCACCATCTCCACAATTTGCATGCAGTTAAGGAAAAAGATGGAGATGTAGAGATGAATTTTTTCATGTGATCACAATGCTAAGAGGTGGTTAGTAGTTGGCAATTACGAAATTGTGACTAATTGTTAGAGTTTTAGGTAACTCTACAAAACCCCCAGGATCAGATGAAAGACCAAGATAAATTCCACAAGAGAATGGCAAGACAATTGCATGAAGATATAAGAATGCTATTATTGATAATGGACTTGATTGATATCCAATGGATTGATTTGAAATGTACATAATAGGCCTCCTTATATAGCAGAGGCAATAAGAGACAAAGATAAGGAGAAGATAAGCTATCACCCACACTAGGTGGAATCACATATCCACCAAAGGTGGATCATTCTCCATTATGCAATGAAGTATGTGCAATGATGAGGATGATAATGTGATAAGTGCACTAAAGGTGGAATGAGATAACAACTATGACCATCTTGAGTGGATTTTCCTATGCCATGTGTTTAATTGGGCTGCAAACTCCTAGGTATCTCAATCACAAACTACTATGCAATGCATTATCCTTAGTAAGCTTAAGTAAGTGTAATTAGAGAATATTTAATTACACCAACACCCCCTCTTAAGTGCAACTTAGGGGAATGCACTTAAACTCACAATGCAAGATGGGTCCTGGCTACAAGGCCATTTTAGGTACCCATGTACAATATGCAAAGTAATACATGAAATGTAATCTCTCATAAAGTGGAGAAAGAGAGAAAACCTCATGGAAAAAACCATCCTCCAAAAAGAGAGATGAAAAAAAGATGCATGGATGGATGGAGTACTCAAGACCCCCCAAAAATTACATACATCATGTATATACAAAGAATGATCCCCCCATAGGAAGGAAATAAGAAGACATGATATCCTGCCCATAATGAAGAAACTCCAATGTAGATGAAGAGTACCTGCAAGAAAAGTATAATATAATGCCTACAAGAAATATGTCGCTCCTTAGGAAGAGATAAATACATCAAATGATGAAGAAGACACTCCATGTAAAAAGTGAGCAAGGAGGAAAAGGTCTCCATGTATGCATCTCTAAAGACTGAATAGGTGTCTCCAAGCTCAAAGATTCTGTCACACCATCAAGCTGACCTATGAGATGTGAAAAACCAAGAGAACATGAAGAGTTGGGAAATCCAATCTCCAAAGAAGGTGAATAAGTATCTAGAAGAGAAACCTCCTCAGATGTATTAACTAAATCTGCATTATGAGACTCATCTGAAAGAGCATCTAAGAATTCATCCCACACTACAAGATTTGAGCATAAAGATCATCCTGCTGAATAATAGAACTCATGTCTGAAGAAGTAGGAGGTGGAGGAGTAGGAAGTTCAACACTTGTCTCAAGAACAAAATGATTCAAGTGTCAAATGTTCTCCTCACATGAATTATTCACCCTTGATAAAAGGGTTAGGTACATCATGAATATCATCATCATTATCAACAAAATGTGTAAAAGAGTACAAGCGTAATGTATGTTCAACAAATCCCATAGCTATGACATCTCTAGTCTCCATGTCCCTAATATAGATTTAATCAGGAGTGAACTCAACAATTTTTCTTTGTACCCCATGAGTAATTTGGTAAATGGAAAGGAGATTAGAGGTCAAGGATGGTACACAAAGAACATCATTAAATGTACCCTCTCCCATAAGAATAGAAACTTTCCCACAAACCTTCATGTATGTATTGTTACCCATCAATATAGATGGAGAAGTAAAATGCTCAATAGAAGAAAATATATCCATAGAAGATGCCATGTGATGTGATGCACTTGAATCAAGAAGCTATTTACCTTGCTTCGGATGTGTGGAAGCAATGAGTGCTTGTCCTATGCCTTTGGATGATGATGTAGATGTAGTAGCTGCTTGATATTGAGAATAAGGAGAAGACACTGATGAGGGTAACTAGATATTGTTCTTTTTAAGAATGTGAGTGAGCTCATCAATCTTCTTATGGAAACATTTATGCTCATCATGTCCTAGCTTTTTGCAATAAGCACATTTATCTCTCTTTCTTCTAGATGATTCCTCTCTTGAAGAGGACTTAGATTCAATATTATGTTGTGAAGGAGAGTCATCACCTTTTTCATGTTGCTTAGGATCTTTGTGTTGTTTGTTTCCCTTTCCTTTGGGAGCCTTTGGAGAGGAGTCATTTGCAACCAATGCTTGATGCTTTGAAGGCTTCAATTGACCCATGTGTGCTAACTTTGATTGTTCCCTTGTGAGATGAGGTGCAAATTCATCAAGAGAAGGCATTTTGTATGCATTACCAAGAGCATCTATAGTAGCAATGGAAACAAAGAATGATTCAATACTCATCAACTAATTAGAAACTGCTTGTTTCCATTCATGATAGTTATAGGGAGTGAGTAATGGAACTTTCAAAAAATTCATAATGAATCAAAGAATGACTGAAATCAACTGATAACTCCTTCAAATTACTGATTCAATTAATAAAATAGAAATCCAAGTATTTACCAAGTGCAAGTATAGCAAAAAAAACCCTATTTCTGAAAGTGATATGTCCACTCCAAATCACTAAAATTTGATTACAGATATAGAAAGTAGAGGAAAAATCATGCACTCTAAAAAAAAATTACACTTGAAAATGTTACCAAATGTGCCCAAATAAAGCCTCGAGAAATGCAAAAAATGAGATTTGTGATTTTTAGAAAAATTCAAAAATAGAGATCCAAAATCACCTACACCATTGTGTAGATTGTAAAAATCTACCCCAAAACAAAAAAGATTGCTCGGAAAAAGGAGTTCATATGAGGGAGATATCACTATTTGAAAATCACCTCTGAAATTATTTCTTATGAATCACCGCTGCTGCACCTTCAAAAATCAAATGGCTCTAGATTTGGCCTCAGATGTCCAATTTGGATGAAACAAAATTCAATTTAGGGATTTTTGGACCTCCTCTATATGATGCTAACCTTTGATTTACACTAGCAAGCTCTAATTTTCACATGCAATAGAAGGCCACAAAATATGAATCCCGAAATCTCCTCCAAATTGTGATGTCCAAATTGCCAAATGCTACATCAACAACGAGTCAAGCCAAGATTTCACTTCTTGAGAAGAAGTCTTCACACCATGAGAACTCTGATACCAAGTTAGAGTTTTAGGTGACTCTACAACACCCCCATGATCATATGAAAGACCAAGATAACTTCCACAAGAGAATGACAAGACAATTGCATGAAGATGCAAGAATGCTATTATTGATAATGGATTTGATTGACATCCAGTGGATTGATTTGAAATGTGCATAATAGGCCTCCTTATATAGGAGAGGTGATAAGAGACAAAGATAAGGAGAAGATATGCTATCACCCACACAAGGTGGAATCACATGTTCACCAAAGGTGGATCATCCTCCATTATGCAATGAAGTATGTGCAATGATGAGGATGATTATGTGATAAGTGCACTAAAGGTGGAATGAGATAACAACTATGACCATCTAGAATGGAATTCTCCTACACCATGTGTTTAATTGAGGTGCAAACTCCTAAGTGTCTCAATCACAAACTACTATGCAATGTATTATCCTAAGTAATCTTAAGTAAGTGTAATTAGTGAATATTTAATTACACCAACACTAACCACCAGTGATTAGTCACAATTTCTCTATTGTTATTGGTGAGTTAAGGTTAGAGGTTGTGAAGTCATGAAATGCTGACAAGTGGCACGTGGGTCCTACTTGCATTGATGTGGCATATGATAGGGATCTAGTGCCAAATCTGATGGCAACATGTGGCACTTAGGTGGTAGAGATACCCAGTGGGATGATGATGTGGTAGTGACTATATAGAGACCAATGAATTAGAAAGTGCCACGTGTCAAATGGGTGATCAACCAACCTTGACCTAGATTCAAAAAGAGGGAAAAATTCAAATTGTAGAAAATTAATTTTTTATTATTTTCTAGTTTAAACATGCAAACCTCTTTTTAAAAAGTTATATTTTATCATATAGTTCAAATTTTGGCAAATGGAGATATTTGCAAGAAATTGAGCTTTGTAAATTAATCCCATACCTTGAGTTTCAAATGGCTACCTTGGGCATATCTTTTAGGAAAATATAGGCTTATCATATATCAACAGAAAGATATAAGAGTCTATTTTCTAGATCTATCATTAGTGATTGCATAGGTGTTAATGGATAAAAGTTATATTGGGTTTTGTCTAAGGTACTCCTTATTCAACTGCATTCTGGTATGGGCAGTTTAGAATTAGTTTATGGCCAAATAGTTAGTTGGTTAGCCACCAAATTTGGAGAGGGTCTTAGTAGTGATATTATTTTTCCTCCAAAGTAGTTCAATGTGGATTTTGGCAACATTTTGATGCCAAATCTAAAAGTTTATTAGGAAGGATTTTTTCTCATCATTCTTGAAAGATATTTGTGAGTTTGTTGGGCATAATGATGAGACTTGATCCAATTTTTAGGTCTAAAGAAAAGAAAGAGGCTTTGCAATAGCAATGGAGGGAGGTTAAAGTGGACAGTGTCATTTCCAAATTAGAACCGATATTCCTTCCTTCTTCTCTCATTGTACATGGTTGGTTCCAAACTTTTGGACAAGTTTTATAGCTATGATTCCACCATTCTTTCAATAATTTATCTCTATATGAACAACAAAAAATGAAAGGACAGTCATAGTTCTGGTTCATTTTGCATATTTCATGAGTTGTCTCATATATCTTGATGTATTTTCTTCAAAGAAATGAATACAAAGATTTAATAGAAATAGTTACATTCTGAATTTTGTCTCATGTCTATGAATTTTGTAGTCCTTTTTAATGTGTGAACAATGATCTCATCTCTCAGTCGCAATTCACTTAGGGTTGTATGCCATGGTATAGTTTGTTGTTGATTCAAAGAATCAAATAAATGCTTAGAGTGCTTTGACAGGATTGGAGATTTTATGGAAGGATTTTGATAGATTTAGCTTGCAAATAGATGTCTAATTTACAAAGTGAATGGATAGCTCAAGGTTCATGGTGTATGATGTAGTTTGTGAGATACCCAATGGATTAGGCACTAATCTTAGTTGGAGATTATATACTCTTGTTGTTTCATATCTGGTTCTTGTTGAAATTAATCAATTAAACAATATCCATTTCTTTTTCATGTTGTAGAGCTAAAAAGGATAACCCACACTTAGCTTTTCAATCTCATAGGTTACGTTACTAACTATTTCATACCTTTGTCATTTGCATATGCATAGAAGACTTGGGGTTTTATCTTCTTTGTCTAGATTCAGATTTATGTTTTGGCAACTAGTACAATATGAATGAATTGGAGGTCTATCTACTTAGGTTTTGTAGAGCCTAAAGTAGAAGAAGGAGTTCAACCTTATAGTTGGCCCAGGTTCTAGAGAAATTGTGTCCATCATAGGAGATAGATTCCCTTAGATGCAATCCTATCTTGGTTACTTGGTAGTTGAAATCTCTATTAAATTAGGAGCCAATAGTTCCCAAAACCATAGATTAGAAATCCTAGATTTTTCCAATTCTCCAACAGGATTCCACAATTAGTTTTGGCCAACAAAAGTGAATGAACTTGATTCCCTTTCACTTTTGGCTCTACTGCAGTTAGGCGGGTAGACCTTCACCCTGAACCTGATCACCTTGTTCAAATCTTTTATAGAGTGAATTTAAACTTGGTGAGTTCTTCAATTGGAAAAATCCTCAAACTTGATCGATGTGAAATTAAATGAATGCTTTAAATGTTTGAATGTTTGTGTAAGGTTTTCAATAATTGATTGGATGCTTGCAAGAAGGAGGATATAGATAGATTACTGAATTCAAATATAAATCCAATAATTAAACCTCAATGATTTTAAAAGACCAGTGCATTTTCTTATCAGGGCAATAGAGTGAACTATTATGAAGATTATTACATACAACTCCATGAGACAATATTTTATCAAAAATACCATCAATTACTCTTGAGCTCTACAACTTATAATTTTTATACACAATTATATACTAGCCAAAAGGAATTTTAACTACTTAGGCGGGAAGTCCAATGACCTAAAGATGTAGAAACTTTATATGTTTCACACTATTCCTTATTTCTTGAACAGAGAATGTGAAAAATACCCAATGCAATAATTAATTCAATAATCTATTAATTATTGATCATAAAGGATGGATTAACATTTTAATTGCAAGCTCTTTACCTTGAAAATAAATAAATTGATATTAAAGTCATGCTTTAATATTTCATCTTTCTCCTTACAAGTAAGATATATCTCTTAAAATTAGTCTTCCAAATATCTCCTAGAATGTATCTTGTTATTGTTGTTATTTGACAAATGAAACATTTCCTATTTATAAGTGAACAAAGAAATGAATGGATGTATCCTAACTAATCCTTTGTTATAGTTGAAAAATAATAATTTTCCATGGCTTATTATATTAGAAATAAACCCCGCATCAATTCACAGTGATTCCTTTGCATGGTTTCGTAGATGATCATGACTTAGAAACTCCTGATTGTATATGGTTTGTATAATAATATTTTGATTATTTGTAACATACTAAAATATATTCTCATTATTATGCTTGAAGGCTATCGTATATGTGAATGCTGATGGTGGAGAAAACTAGTGATACATATAAGTGAATCATTGAAATACACTTGGGCCAAAATACTAGTTTGTAAACATAATAGTCCATCGGCCCTCTCAGAAATTTTTCCCTCAACCCTCCTATCTAACTATGATTTTGATATGTCTTTGTGTGAGGAATATATGGCTTATGGTTTAATATATGTCTTTATATTAGTCCTTGTGTTTCACCATTTTTGAGTTGTCTAATATTCGTACCAATTGAAATCCCTAAAATATGGGACTATTGATAATACCAAATTGATGCCATCAATATGAGTCATCTTGGAAACATCAAACTTCTATATGTTGCCTATTGATGCAGGAGCATCTTGGGTGTAAGGGAAATCTTGCATCACCCAATTTTTATTTTTATTTTCAGCCTTTTCTATTTTAATAAGGACTAGTAGACATGATGGTTACTATTTATGCGAACTTACTATTTTTAGTAAGTTTTTCATACAAGCTCAGAATGTTCTCATTTTCTATAGGAAGGTTCATTTTAGAGTTGTAAGCTTACCATAAAAATCTCATTACTCAAGCATTAGTATCAGAGAAGTTATTGCAGATTTTCAGTGGAAAAAATTGTAGAAAAATCTTTAGGCTCATGATTGGAGGCCTTAGAGTGCCTAGATGAGGTCTGAAAAATTGATGGAAGGGCACTAGTGTGATTTTGAGTCTGTAGATTAGGAGCTGGTGTTTCTGGAAAGTAGTTATAATAGCCAATAGGAACAACGGTTCGTGAGTTATGGCCTTCTGAAGTTGGGCTACCAAAATTTCTAAAATAATTTATCAAAGATGTATTTGGCCGACTCTATGTGTATTGTTAGGGTTTGTCAGCCCTAGGTAGTAAGTTTGAGCATCTAGAACCTTCCCAAGTGGCATAAAATTGCCTATTTAAGAAAGACTCAAAGATTGTCTAGGATAGCTCTGGGTGATAGTTCATAGCATTGTCTTGCATATTACTGTAATGAAGGCACACATTTGGGTTAGCATATTGTAATTGAGAATTTTGTAATTCCACATTTGCGGTGATAATAAGAAGTCCATAATTTGTTCTCGCATTTTCTATTATTTCTTTGTTTCTATTATGAGTTCATGGTGTTAAGGGGAGTCCCTTGCATCAAGTGGTATTAGAGCTAGAGTTCTTGAGCATGTGGATAGATCACTGATTGTGAGGTAGTTTGCACCAAGACTGTGGTTTGGTTGAGCATGAAGATAGATCACCGATTGTGAGGTAGTTTGTACTAGGGTTTTACTAGAAGCACAAAAATGCCTCCACAAAGAGAGCGTGGTGGAAGAGCTACAGGTGTTACACTTGAGGGTTTTTGAGCCCTCCAAATACAAATGCAAGCATTGGAAGAACAGATACATAGAGGAATGAATCTTCCCATAAGAGATGAAAGAAATGATGAGGATGAAGTAGAAGAAAATGTTGAAGCAAAGGCAATTCTAAACCTAGAGGAAGAGAAGCTTTTTTAGGGCCATCTCCAAGATTGGAAAAGACCTAAGTTTGAGGTTCCCATATTTTTAGGAAATCTTAACCTAGAAGAGTTGATTGATTGGATCAATGAACTAGAGGAGTACTTTGAGTATGAAGATATTGTAGATCTAGATAGGGTCAAGTTTGCGAAGGCAAAACTACAGGGACATGCAAAGATCTGGTGACAAGAGGTTCAATTGGAACACAATAGAAAGGGAAAGGACAAAATCACCAGATGGGATCAAATGATAGCTAAAATGAAGGGACAATTCATTCCTATGGATTATGAGCTTGATCTGTTGAAGAAGATGCAAGGAATGAAGCAAGTGGGAAAATCTATTCAAGAGTATACCGAAGAGTTCTACCAAGTTCTCATTAGAACCGGCTATGCAGAAGCTGATAAGAAGAAAGTTGCCCATTATCTTAATGGGTTAAGGTCTAGCATTCAGGATGAGCTAAATCTAGTTCAGATGAATAGTATTGAGGAGGCATACCAATTTTCCCTAAGAGTTGAGGAGAAATTGAGAAAATGTTTTAGCAATAAGAATAATGGAAGAGGTCATGGTGGAAGATCTAGCAGATGATCTTATGGAGGTCATAATGATGATCAAAAGAACAAGGATGAGGTTGGAAGTAGTAGTCAAAACTAGAGGGGAAATAATTTCAATTGTTTCCATGATCAGAACAATAGAGATCAGAGAGGAAGAGGCAGGGGACAAGGATCTAAAAGAGGAGGCTTCTGTGGGAAATGTTTTCATTGTGGAGAGGAAGGGCGTAGAGCATTTGAATGTACCCAGTGCCAAGGAAGGAAAAATAAAAGAACAAAAGGCCAAGCTAGAGTTGCACATGTTGATGAAGATGGCAGATCCTCACATTCTTAAGATATTGAAAGAGGAGAAGTCCTAGTTAACTGAAGAGTTTTTTTAAGTGGTGAGAATGAACCTGAACAAAGAAGGAACTTGTTTTACACTAGGTGTAGATGTGAAGATAAGTGTTGTGACATGATCATTGATGGTGGAAGTATTGATAATTTGGTGTTTGAAATGATGGTCACTAAGGTGAAGATGAAGAGGCAGAAACACCTGCGTCCATATGGTATTGCTTGGATGCAAGATGACTACAAGGTCATGGTAAATGAACATTGCTCAATGAAGTTCAAGATTGGAAGTTACCAGGATGAGGTACTATGTGATATCATACCTATGGACATATGTCATATGTTGTTGGGTAGGCCATGGTAGTTTGATAGGTATGTTGTACATGATGGGCGAGCAAATACCTACACTCTAACTAAGGAGGGAGTGAAACATAAGCTAAAGCCATTGAAGGATAAAGAAGAAAAGGTATGTAGTGTTGCCGGAATATGTTTTGTTGATGGAAAAGAGTTTCTTAAAGGTATGAAGCATGAGCATATGTGTTTTTCTATAATTCCAAAAGATAGCAAGGAAAAAGTAGAGGAGGTACTTGCAAAAGTTGTAGATATGTTGGAAGAGTTTTCTAATATTGTATTAGATAATGTACCTGATGGATTTCCCCCAATGAGGAAGATCTATCACTAGATGGATTTGGTTCTAGGAGCCATTTTTCCAAACAAGGCAATGCATAGAATGACACCAGTAGAAAGTGAAGAGTTGAACAAGCAAGTTCATGAGTTGTTGCAGAAGGGGTTGATTTGAGAGAGTCTGAGTCCATGTGTTGTACCAGTAGTGCTAGCAACAAAGAAGAATGGAGAATGGAGAATGTGCATAGATTCTCGTGCTATCAACAAGATCACCATCAAGTATAGATTTCCTTTGTCGAGGATGGATGATATTATGGACTATTTGAGTGGAGCTTAGTATTTCACAAGGATAGATTTGAAGAGTGGGTACCATCAGATTTGTACTAGAGAAGGTGATGAGTGGAAGACTACTTTCAAGAAAAGGGAAGGATTATATGGGTGGTTATTCATGCCTTTTGAGCTAACCAATGCACTGAGCACTATCATGAGGCTCATGAATGAGGTACTAAAGGAGTTTCTAGGTAAGTTTGTCATTGTTTACTTGGATGATATATTGATCTTTAGTAAGACATTGGAGGAGCATTTGATTCATATTCACAAGGTGTTTGAAAAGTCAAGGGAAGAAAAGTTGTTGATAAACTTGAAGAAGTGTAGTTTTTTAAAGAAAGAGTTGGTGTACTTGGGATTTGTAGTCTTAGGAGAAGGTCTAAAAATGGACCCAAAGAAAGTGAAGGCTATCCTTGAATGGCCTACTCCAATGAGTGTGATAGAGGTAAGATATTTTCAAGGACTGGCTACATTTTATAAAAATTTCATAAGAAGTTTTAGTAGTATTTGTGGACCCTTGACTGAAACAATGAGAGGAGATAGGAAAGAGTTTAAGTGGACTATAGGAGCAGATAAGAGTTTCAATTTTTTGAAATAGAAAGTTACTGAGCAGCCCCTTTTAGCACTTCCCAATTTTAACAAGGTGTTTCAAGTAGATTGTGATGCTAGTGGTACTATAATAGGAGCTGTTTTGAGCCAAGAAGGTAGACCTATTGCTTATTTTAGTGAGAAGTTGAATGATGAAAAACAAAAATATTCTATTTATGATCAAGAATTTTAAGCCATAGTTTAAGAATTGAAGAAGCGGAGACACTATCTTCTTCCTAAGGAGTTTGTTTTGTATACTGATCATCAAGCTTTGCAATATTTGAATAGTCAAGGAAAATTGAACCAAAGGCATTTAAAGTGGGTTGAGTTTTTGTAGAGTTATACATTTGTTTTGAAACACATAAGTGGGAAGTATAATAGAGTTGTAGATTCTCTTAGTAGAAGAAAAAAATTGCTAACAAAAAAGAAGATAGAGGTGGTTGGGTTCAAGGAACATAGTACATTGTATCCAGATGATCCTGGTTTTGGTGAAGCATGGAAGACTTGTATAGAACCTATTACACTTTATAGGAAAAAGTGGTTGGATTTTATGATCCAAGATAATATGTTGTTCAAAGGAAGCCAATTGTGCATTCCTAGAAGTTCAATGAGAGAGAATATCATCAAGGAGAAGCATAGTGGAGGATTGGCTGGACATTTTGGTAGAGATAAAACCATAGCTTTCGTTGCTGAGAATTATTACTGGCTCTAGTTGTAGCAATATGTGAAGAAGTTTGTACAGAGTTGTAGAGTATGTTAGATGGAAAAAGGAGTGAAGTAGAATATAGGGTTGTATCAGCCATTACTTGTACCAGAGAAGCCATGGGAGGATGTCAGCATGGATTGCGAGGAAACAATGTGGGCATGATTCTATTTTTGTGGTGGTTGACAAGTTTTCAAAGATGGGACAATTTATTCCTTGCTAGAAGCCTAGTGATGCTGTTCATGTAGCAGAGTTGTTTTTCAGAGAAGTGGTGAGATTACATGGTCTGCTAAAGAGTATAGTTTTAGATAGAGATACCAAATTTGTTGGGTATTTCTAGCATACAATGTGGAAGAAGTTGAAGATAAATTTAAAGTTCAGTTCATTACATCATCCACAGACTAATGGACAGATAGAAGCTATGAATCATAGTTTGGGAAACTTGTTGAGATGCTTGGTTGGAGATAAACCAAAAGGATGGGATATGATTTTACCATAGGTAGAATTCACATATAACAATTCTTTTAATAGGAGTACTGGTAAATCAACATTCCAGATTGTATATGGGAGTAGCCCTAGAAATGTTTTTGAATTGAGGAAGTTGGATAAGGGAGAGATAAGTAGTGCTGAAGCAGAAGATTTTGCTGAACATCCATGAGGAGGTGAGAAAGCATATCATAAAGATGAATATATAATATAAGGCAAAGGTAGATGTGAAAAGGAGATATAAGGAATTTATTGGAGATGAAGTCATGGTTCATTTGAGAAAGGAGCTATTTCTAGTAGGTACATATAATAAGTTGAAGATGAAAAAGTTTGGACTGTGTAAGATAGTGAAGAGGCATGATTCTAGAAATGCGTATGAAGTGGAGTTGCTTGCTGAATTGAATATTTCACCAATATTTAATATTTTAGATTCAACAGAGTATTATGAAGGAGGTGATGGAGATGAAGTTGCAAAAGCATAGTGGAGCACTCCAGTAGCTAGTTCGGCTACCAAGGAGATTGAGGAGATACTAGACAGTTGTATTGGAAAAAGTACCAAAAATATAACTTATGAGGAATATCTAGTCAAATGGAAATGGAGACCAGTTGAGGATTCATCATGGTTAGCAAAGGAGGAGGTCAACCATCTTGGTTTTCCTCTGAACACCTAAGACGTGATAGGGTCACTTCTCAAATTATCCCAAGTGCCTGATGCATGAGCATCCTAGGTGTAAGGGCAATCTTGCATACCCAAAACAATATTTTATTTTCAACCTTTTCTATTTTAATAAGGATTGGTAGATAGGGTAGTTACTATTTATGGAAACTTATTATTTTTAGTAAGTTTTTCATACGAGCTCAGAATGTTCTCATTTTCTACAGGTTGGTTCATTTTAGAGTTGTAAGCCTACCATAAAAATATCATTTCTCAAGAATTAGTATTAGAGAAGTTATTGTAGATTTTGAGTGAAAAAATTGTAGAAAAATCTTTAGGCTCACCATTAGAGGCCTTAGAGTGCCTGGATGAGGTCCAAAAACTTGATAGAAGGGCACTAGCATAGTTCCAAGCCTGTAGATCAGGAGCTGGCATTTTCAAAAAGTGGTTATAATAGCCAATCAGAGAAACGGTTCGTGAGTTATGGCCTTTGAAAGTTGGGCTAGCAAATTTTTTAAAATAATTTGTCAAAGATATATTTGGCTGACTCTATGTGTATTGTTTGGGTTTGTCAGTTCTAGGTATTAAGTTTGAGCATCTAGAACCTTCTCGGGTGACATAAAACTACCTATTTAAGAAAGGCTCAAAGATTGTCTAGGAAAACTTTGGGTGATAGTTCGCAACACTGTATTGCATATTACTATAATGAAGGTGCCCATTTGGGTTAGCATATTGTAATTGAGAATTTTGTAATTTCGCATTTGCGATGATAATAAGAAGTCTATATTTTGTTCTTGCATTTGCTATTGTTGCTTTATTTCTGTTATGAGTCCATGGTATTAAGGGGAGTCCTATGTATCACATATGCATATTATATCTTTTGCAAACTTTGGAAAATTGTATCTCTATGTTCAAAATATAAACACAATAGTTTGAACCATCAAAACATAGAATATACATGTTGTATATCTGCTTTCAAAAACATCTATTCATACTGTTGATCTAGAGCTCATGGTGACTAAGTAATCTTGTACAAAAACTCACAACAAAATTTTCTTAGTGATCAAATGAAATAGTGAGTATCAAGTTGTTCGGCACCTTAAGGAGCCGAATGATAGACAATACTAAGCTACTCGAAAAAAATGAGACCCAAGTGACTTGGTCTCTAAAGGACTCAATAATAATGGGCTCAGTCAACACTACACTAAGTGAACTCGATTGACAAAGGAATTGAGTGAGCTCAGATAATATAGTGACCAAGTGAGCTTGATCAACACTAAAACCAAAAAAGTTTGGTAAACACATGAAGAACTTGGTCAACACTAGAACCGAGTTAGAGAACTTGGTTAACAAGGATATCAAGTTACTTGGTGACTGACCTATAGTTTAGTTTCTTCTACCATTAAATCAAAGAGATAAGAACAAAGAACTTGCAACTCTATTATTCTCAAACACTAAACATAGTGCATAATAGATAGGAATAGAAATGACAATAAGCCATACAACTAGATAATATGCCTTCTTGTTTGCATTCTATTCAAAAATTGATTCAACTATTACAAATCTGGGAGCATATGGCTTCAACCAAAATCAAAATACATTAACCTACAACTTCTATTGGTAATGTAAGCTTACAACACTAGATGGCTGCATACAATAATGCCTAGAGCAATCACTGATTCAACAAGATAAATAAAAATGAACATACAGAGAAAAAAAAGATAAAGACCTATGCTGCTGCAATCTCTGATTGTCTTCCTGACTTTTTAAACCTTCCTTCTACTCTCTTCAACTAGTTTTTGTACCCGTATGAAATGAATGAACATCCTTTCCTTTTGTCTTGTCTCAAAAAATTTCACCCTCTTTAAAAATTTGAATTCACCTACTAATTTTAATGCCTTTGATGGGTAGGTGGGCATTTGACTCAAGGGTCAACTGAGAAATTTCAATAACTCCCCCTTGTGAAGAACCAACAAGTAAGGATCACTCCTGATCCAAATCAACTATGCCAAGAGATCTTCTTAGGTGCACATAAGTTGCTATGCTCAATGGCTTAATAAATATGTCCGCTAGCTCCTACTTAGACTTGCGAAATTTCATCTTGATCTTTCCATTTTCTACTAGATCTCTGATGACATGATATCTAATCTCAATGTAATTTCTTCTCCCATGGAAGAATGAATTCTTTGATAGTGCAATTGAGGAAATTTTGTCACAAAAAATTGTGGTTCCATCTGCTTGCTTTTCATTCAAATCTGCCAAGACTCTTCTTAACCAAATAGCTTGACATGCTATTGCATTTTTTGCTATGTATTCAACCTCTTCTGTAAATTGAGCAACAATTGATTGCTTCTTAGATGTCCATGAAATTGCATTCGAGCCCATATGAAACATGACGTGCCCAAAAATCCTGAAATGTTTTTCCCATGATTCATCTATGGAGAATTGCAAATAATAGAAGAACATATTAAATTTTTCAAGGAGATCTATAATCAAAACCAAATTTAGCATATGGACATGGTATGTCACCTTTTCCCTTACACTTTGGTGGAAACGACATTCAATTGGTACCTCAATCTGTCATTGACATCAATAAGCAATTGGGACTCTTTTAAGAGCAAGTTTCTAGAACAATTCAAGATCTATATCAATCCAGCTATCCCACATCATCATTTTGTTTCAATTAAGAGGTATTCCCACGAGACTATTTCATAGTTTAATCATCACTTCTATAGGATGTATCAAAGAATGGAGTTTCCATACACTGTATCACAAGATGTTTCCATCTAGATCTATTTTAGAATTATGAATTCATTAACTTCTATTTTTCTAAGAAAACACCCACCTAGAGACACTGATACCATTGAAAAGGTCTTCAAAGAGGCTATTGCATTGACGAAGTAGGTTGCTGTTGCTGCAATGCCAATAATTACATATTCAAGTAATGAGTCCCAAAAGATTGTATTCTTTGAGAAAAAGACTTCTCCACCTGTTAAGCTTGAGAACAATATGGCTAGAGAATTTAAGGCCATGAAGGAGATGATGTGTCTTTTATTCAATGAACTCACCAAAACAAAGTTGAATTCCTCAAGAAACCAAGGCAATCATCCCAGACAACTTGCTGCCCAAAATAATTAGTCTCAAAATCGGAGGAGAAATTTTGGCCTTTACAGTAGCATCAACAATGAGAATAATGGTATTATAGGTATGAGTCCAAGTGAAAATGGATACAGGTACAATGATGGTTTGGATCAGCCTCCCCAAATCATGAAGGAACAACCTTTGTAGTTTAGTGCAATGATGCTTGAAACATATGATAAATCTAAAGGAGTAAAAAGTGATGAAGATGATTAAGAGGAGTTTATGTTCCCATTGAATGAAGAAATTCTTCCAAGTGTTGATGTTGCAATAAGTGTGGATATGCCAATAAATTTTGAGGACACGAAAAATCTTGAAGTTCCAAAACTTCCTGAAGTTGCAAAAAGTGATGGAAATGTAGAAAATCCTAAGGTTGGTAAGATGTTTGAATCTAAAAGTCGTCAAAAAGAAGATACCAATTCTTCCTACCGTGATATTGATTCCCCTCTGGATAATGATAAGATATATCCCTCAAAACAATATTTTTCATTAGAAGAGATGGATAGAGTGTTCAATTTGGTCTCATGCTTGACTAAGGAAATGTCTATTTATGGGTATTCTACACATATATCAAACCATGCAATAACTAAGTCATGTATAATCCATCCATTTGGGTTCCATTTAGAAGAAATTTGTCCTAATTTTTTGTTAGCTTGGGAAATTGCAATGGAGGGAAAGTATGACTTTGAATAGGCTTCTTTGGGATATGAGGTAGAAAACATCTTGGTTGATAATAGTAATGAATCTTGTAATTCAAAAGGAAGGCTGAAGATTAATTTTTCTAGTCCGAAGGAACCTAAAGTGTTTTCAAGTGTGCATGAAGTTGTGTACCATGATATAAGACCATCAGAAGGAGAGATTATAATGTGTGAATGTACCCCTCTGGTGGGAGACTTGCTAGATTAGGTGATATATTTCTGTGATCCCTCTTAGTTTGATGATTTTCAATTTGAATATGGTGTTAAAGGTAAGAGAGCTTATTTGTGTATTAATCATGGTCATAAAGACTTACCACAACTCCTAATTTTGTGTGATTTGTGCTCAAAATTTGAACCAAGATTGTTCAAATTTTATTTTTTTGTGTACAAAGACAAATCAACTTTTCTTAGGACTATATGGGGTGGTTCATTAGTATTGCATATCATGAGAAATCTACTAACAACCACCTCATATTCTTATCATTCAAGATTTTCTATAGAGAAGATTTTGTTTTTGTTTTTGTTTTTCTTAGTCTTTTTAGTTTTTCTAGTTAGGTGTTTGTTTGCTTTGAGTTGAGTCTTTTTTTTTGGGTTTTGTTTCTTTTTCTTTTTTAGTTGGCCCAACTTGGGGGTTTGGTGCACTCAAGATTCTATCTTGTTGTATCTCATTAAACCACCTTTTTTTTCCAACTCTTGTGAAGAGGTATTTCTTTGTCAAAATATTTAACTAGTTTTGTTTCTTATACCAATTGAGGAATGAGTGTTACTTGCAGTAATAGAGGACTTTCAGTATTAAATTTAGAATTGCAGATCAACAAGTTCAACACTTTTTCAAATTTAAAGATTGATTATCTCAGGTGTTTTTGTATGAAAGTTGAAGGTAGAAAAGGATAGTCCAAACCCTACTGGTTTAGACAGAAGGATCTTCTCGAAGGAATTGCTAAGATCATTGTTTGACATGAGAGTTTCTAAATAGTTCTTAAAAGAGGAATGCAAGGGATATTCACAAAAGATCAAATATGAGAAATGACACTAATGTCTTGGCCACACAATCTAAGTGTGGTTAGGATAGAGAAAGAAAAGAAAAGGAAAAAGAAAGGTCTTAAGCATGAAGGATTCTACAAAGTCTAAGAAAGGTAATCTGACTATAGGGATATGAATTCTAAATAAGCTATCCAGTATCAAAACCTTTTCTTATCAAAGAATCAAAATGGAAACATTATAAGCTATTTGATGCAAGTATTTAGAAGATTATCTAGGACTTCAAATAAGAGGTGACAACCCACTAAGAGCCCTCAGGATCGATTCTCTCATTTGGTCAGACAAGAGATTGATAAAAACCTTTCACGAGGATTCCGAATGAATGGAATGGAAGGGTAGAAGATTGTTTCTAAGTTGTTAAAAATTTTGATAGACTACATCTTGAGATATTGAAGGAAATGGATACACTGAACACACACTGAACTTGGAGATTTGAGATTCAGAGGTTTTTACTATAAAGTGACTCAAAATATGCTTGGAATGTTAAGGATTTAGTTAGTGTTTGACACATATCAAAGGAATTTTTTCTGATGAAGAAATGCCTTTATCATTTCTTCCTTTTTGTTGGGGCTATTTTTTGTGGTTTCACAATGCACGCCCCATTTCACCTAGAAATGACGCCAATTTTTATTTTTGCAATCTTAGGTAGATTGGAGTTTTTTGGTGTCTTACAAACATTTAGGCTTTTTGGTCTTGTTTGAGTCATTGTTAGGGATTGGATCAATTAATTTTTTCAACTCTCTAGGCTAATGTTTTCTTCTTTTTGTAGGCAAAAAAGGGCATCCTTAATTTGTTGGGGTCATAACTTTTGACCTATAGCTTAGAATTTGAAACTATTTACACCATTGGAAAGAACTAAAAATTTGATTTCAGTCCCTAAAATAGTGAACCTTTGGCTGCCTAGTTTTATAGACCAATGAAAGTTTCAACTTAAAATTTTGAGCATAATACCTCCGAAAAAGCTAGTTAAAACGCTTAGAAAATCTTGTGAAAAAGTTTCAAACATTTGATCATTTTGGATAATCTAGATCACTTGGTCTCTCACTAGGAAGGATAGGGCAGTTGGAGAGAAGAAAAGGATCAATGATACATAGGTTGGACACATGAACTAGAACAAGTTCCTTATCTTACGCAATTATTAATGACAAGATTTAACATGGGTGCCTTGGAATTTTAGATAGGAGTAGGAGTTCAAATGTATGAAAGTTTTTGGCTATAAAGAAGGTACAAATCATCAAAAGAGGGAAAATAAGTACTAAAACCCCATTTGAGCAAAACTCAGAAACTATTTTCAAAACTAAGAACTTTAATTTTTTGGCAAATTGATCTTCTAAGGTGTGCTAGTGCACTTTTTCAATGGTGTTTTGGTAGATTTTGAAGGGTTCAGAGGTGTGTTGGTGCACTTCAGATTTTGAAGAAGTTTCTAATGATGAGGATATCAGACATGCATTTAGAATGAAAGAAGCTTTATTGGAGCTTGATGTAAAACTCAGAGATTTTGCAGAAACTCATATAGAAGTGGGAAACTATAGGCAGAAAGTTAAAGAAAAATATAACACCTTAGATTTATTGGATGTAGTGCAGGTCATTGAGATAATTGAGAAATTCAAAGGCAAATATCTAGACATAACTTTGGTATAAAGGGGAACAAAACCTAGAAGCTAGAATTTCATTTTTGACACTTGGTGAAATTTTGCATTTTTTTGGCCTCTGAGGTGCACTAGTGCATAGGTGTGCTAGGTGTGTTGCTACACTAGGGGTGCTAGTGTTCTTTTTGCAACAATTTGTTGGAAGAATTTTTGATAATTGAGAGGTGTGTTGGTGCACTTCTTCTGAGGTGCACTTTTCTAGATGTGCACCAATAGTTAACTACTAGTTCCAAAATTAGAGCTTTTCATGCATCAAAAATGCATTTTGACAAATATTTAACTCCTACAAACATCTAGTGAAGAAGAAGCTCCTATTTTTGAGACTTCCAATCACTTCTACATCATCTGAAGGCTTTCTCTTTCTTATTCTTTCATGCTTTCTTTTTTTATGACATATAAAGGCTCATGTATCTAATTAATGATATAAAAATGGATGGAGTCCTATTAAGCACTAGTTAGAGAGTTAGTTTGTACATAATTAGTTTGTTTTATTAATTTAGAAGCATAGGAGTGCATGAAGACATCTTTGACTCTCAACACAAATTGAGGAGATGATCTCTTATAAATATGGGATTGTAATATGTAATCAAGGTTGTCATTATTTTGCAATGATATTATGCTTTTGGTGCTTGCATTTGGAGTGTAGTGATTCTTGCCTAATTGTGTTATATTTTATGAATGCATGTTCATGGGATGTAATTGAGCCAAATTTTTATTGCATTATTTCTAGTTGTGTGATCTTTAAACTCTTGTGTATGCTACAAGTCTTCAAATTTTGCTGACATATCCAGTTCAAGAAAAGATCACCACATTGTTACTTCATACCTTTTTGTCTCACATGAGTGCACTTTTCATGGTCTTGCAATTTGATGAAAAAAGAAAGATCATATGGTTACTAAATTCCCCATTGATGATGTCATCAATAGAATTAAGGAAGCATTGCTCCTATTTTCATTGGTTACCTACTAATTTCTTCGAAAGTTTAACTCACAGATGCTTTGTTTCTATAGCTTATGTCTGTTAGGATTTTACTTTCATATTTTTTTTAAAAACTTCTTGTCACCTTATCTTTGTTATTTGCTTTACTAACCCCTTGGTTAAATTAGGAATTCATATAGTTACATTGTTAGATTCCATTCATCAAAAAATTAGAAAATACCAAAAACATATCTCTTTTGTGGTTGATTTTGAAACAACAAGCAAATTGATCATTTGATCTGAAATTGGTTCAAACCAAAAAAGGCCTCCTTTTGAACATTCACATTTATCTTCAACTGAGCTAATTCTAGTAGGTTGCAAGATCACTCAAAACCTTGGAGTTGATCCTCAAATTAGCTTTTTAAGAGAGGAGTTCAAAAGGATTCTTGTTGTTAAGCATCGTGCAAAATGACAACTCAACAAGATTCATATCCATACAATCATATCATGCATGCATCCATTAGAACATCCAATACCTTAATTTAGTAGGTTTCTATCCTAGGTCAAAATAACTTTGTAGAAATGTAAACATGAAATACCACATACTCATTCACACAATTTGACACAAGGATTTTAAGTGGAAATCTAATTTCATAAAACTACTAGTAACATGCTACCCAATTTTCATTCTTCTGAAGTGATTCCCTGTTAAAGGCCAATCCTATTAAAGGTTACAAAAGACATTGTTAAATGTGACCTAGTTAATAGATATCAATCACCCTATTAGGATGAGCCTTGTTAGAGACTTTAGAAAATTCTATTAGAATGTCACCCGACTAAAGGATTTATAAATGACTGTTAGGTCAACCTTAATCCAAAGGATTTATCCAGATTGATACAATCATTAGAAAGTAACAAAAGAACTTGATCTGATAATAAAAACAACTCACTTGTAGATTATAGATCTCTAGTTCAGTCCTCTATTCTGCTTGGCATTTATGCTCTTCATCTTTGATAGCTTGTTCACCCTTCAAGCATTCAACCTCTTAAACCTTCTTGCTTTGTATGCCAATTGCAGTCTCTTCCATTTGGCCACCATATGAAGCAAAACCCTAGACTTCTTATCTTTCTTAGGTTCTCGCACACGACAACCTTTTCTTTTGGCTTGCAATCTCTATAAATAGACAACTTAGGTCTTTTGTCATTTAATCACAATTGTCCATTTTATGGGTAGGTAAGATTTAATGAATCTACCCACTTTTTCATTTTAGTCCCTCTAGAAACTTCTCTTACAATCTTCCTTCAATTTTCCTCAAACAATTTATCTTGAATTATGTTCAATTAGCTCATCATACTTATCTTCCACACGCTTCACACAATTCAAGAAATCAAATTAGTGAGCCCAAATTTGGCAAATTTTTGATTTAACACATTTTGTTGTCACTCAACATCTACACTATTCACTTGGCAATAACAATTTTTTGATGCTTGGCCAACATTGGGTTCCTTGGTTTCAACTGTCTTCTCAGCTTAGTGACCATTGTTATTTCCTTGATGCTTGACATTAACTATATTTTTTTTATGCTTGGCACTTAATAACTTTCTGACACTCAACACATGTTTAATTTTCTTGACTTACACTATTTTCTTAGCTAGGCTTGGCAAACACTTTTTATGAAAACTATTCTTATAGACTTAGCTTAAGTAACCATTTACTTTAGCCTTAAGTAGATCAACAATACATGATATCATTAATGTATTACATGGTCTTAGTGCTCCATTTACATACCAAATAACTCAACCTTTCCTTAGGTATTCTTGTTATCTTATCTTTCCAAATCCTTTTCATCAATCAAACAAATGATAGCATTTAGACCAAAAAGAAGTTGTCTTACTAGCAAGTAGTAGATTTGACATCATTGACAAGATATTGATTTTTCTATGATAGGTTAAACACTTCAAACAATCTCTTTTCAACAATCTCCCTCTTTGGCATTGATGATAAACCACTACCAACAACAATACCAAAAATAAAATTGATATCTTTGAAATCTCTACCTCTATCAACATATTTGCCTCTTTCTTTTTCCTTCTTTGATCTGACATCTTTGATATCTCCCTTAACCTTATATCTCCTTCTTTGAACTCTCTCTACCATCTCCTTCTTTCTTATATCTCCCTCTTTGACAACAATGCCAAAGACATGCCATCTATATATTCAGATAAAATCAATTTAGGTTCTCCCTTTGTCACCTTGTATGTGACTATAACTATTCTAATTCAGCTCCTTCATTACTTTAGGAAGCTCCTAAAGTAAGATCCACTACACCAAATTGTAAAATATGACATTCAACTTAGTTGATGTAGAGCACTACTTTTTTTTCTTAAGTAGCTTTGGATAGGGATATCACCCTTAGTTTACCTCTAAGATATTCATGTGCATCCTTAGGTAAATCTTTTATGAATATATCAATTATCTATTCTTTTCTATTCGCGTATTCCATTCTCACTTCTTTGTCTTTAGCCAACTCTCTTAAGTAATGATACTTGATTGCAATGTTATAAATGCTTATAAATGCTTATAACACTTGTATTGTCACAATAAAGTATCATACGTTCAAAAATTTCTTACTTTATTCCTTTGAGTAGTTGTTTCATCCATACCACATTTTTAAAATTCACTACAACAACAACATATTCAACTTCAATAGTAGATTGTGATATATAATTTTGTTTCTTACTAGTCCAGGTGACCAATTTCTTTCCTAAGAAAAATTCTCCACCATTATACTTTTTTTTGTCATCAATGTTTCCATCCCAATAAGCATATGTATAGGCTCTCAACTCAAACTTAGATAATTCTTCTTGTAGTATAGACCATAGCCTTCTATTCCTTTCATGTATCTCATGATCCTTTTAACAACCATCAAATGATTCTCCTTAGGATTTGCATAAAATCTTGCAACAATCCCAATAGCTAATGTAATGTCAAGTCTACTATGAACTACATATTACAATTTTCTAATCATAGACATGTACAATGTTTGATTTACTTCAGAAAAATCATTAGTTTTGGATAGTTTGTGTCCTATTACCATGGGAGTACTAACAGGTTTTGAATCCTCCATACCAAAAAATTTCAATATTTCTTTCAAATACTTGGACTGAGTGATGTAAATACCATATTTAATTTGATATACTTGCAAACCAACAAAGAACTTTATCTCTCTAAATATAGACATCTCAAATTCTTTCTTCATTTCATTTGCAAATGTCTTACACAATGCATTTTTTCCTACAAATATGATATCATCAACAAATATTTCAACTAGTAAAATCACTTTACCTCCTTCTATCTTCAAGTATAGATTGTTGTTATCATTAGTCTTCTCAAAACCAATCTTTACAAGATTGTCATGAAGCCTCTCATACCATGCTCTTGGAGCTTTCTTGAAACCATATAAAGCTTTGTGTAACCTACATACCATGTTCTTTTTGTTTGGATCAACAAATCCTTCAAGCTAGTCAATGTAAACTTCCTCTTCTAGTATACCATTTAGAAATGTTGACTTCACATCCATTTGATAAACTTTGAAACCTTTGTATGCATAGTAAGCAAGTGGAGTTCTTACTCCTTACAATCTTGCAGCTACATAAAATATCTCTCCATAGTCAATTCCTTCTTCTTATGCATATCCCTTTCCAACTAATCTTTCCTTATTCCTTGTGACTTCACCATTTTCATTTAGTTTGTTTTTGTACACCCACTTGGTTCCAATCACATTCATATTCTTTGGTCTAGGTACTAGTGTCCATGTTTTATTCTTCTCAATCTGATCAATCTCTTCTTTCATGGCTTTACTCTAGTATTCATTCCCTAATGCATCCTTCACTGACTTAGGATCATGCATGCTTAACAAACATGTATCACATCTTAGCCTATTCCTTGTCATTGATTTGGCTTCTCTATCTCTAATAATTTGACCAGCATAGTGATGTCTTCTAACATACTTTGAAAATCTTGGTTTTTCTCTTCTTTCTTCAATGGGTTCATCAACTTCAGAGTCATTGTGCACTTCTCTATCAAGTAAATTGACACTCCTTTCATGTACACTAATCTCAATATCAAAATTTTCCTCATCTTTTATTTGTAACTTGGCTTCTAAATGCAACTCAATTCCTAAATGCAACTCAATTCATGAATGCAACTTGGTTCCTGAATGCAACTCAGTTCTTGAATGCAACTTAGTTCTTGAATGCAACTTGGCATTCATTGTATGTGACTGAGCTGTCACTCATATGTTTTGATGTTGATTTACAACTTGGTTCATAGTTTCATTGGCATTCATATCTTCATACTAGTATATGAAGGTTTCGTATTCTTCAGGTTCCTTCTTAGGTTTAGATTCATGTACCTCTATATATTTATCAAATTTCATATTTTCACTTTCCACAAATTTGTTAGTGTTAGTATTTAAACACTTATAAGCTTTAGTTCTTGTGGAATGGCCTACAATACACCTTCTTCACTTTTAGCATCAAG
Organism: Cupressus sempervirens; assembly: GCA_028749045.1. Lineage (NCBI taxonomy): Eukaryota > Viridiplantae > Streptophyta > Pinopsida > Cupressales > Cupressaceae > Cupressus > Cupressus sempervirens. The sequence continues at coordinate 554,479,885 of CM053792.1, forward strand.
TTTACCATTCATGTTGTTGTTAAGAATGTAACACTTGCTTCAAAATACCTTAAAATATTTTACATTGGGTGAGTATCTATACCATAATTCAAAAGGTGTGGAATTTGTACCTTTCTTGATTTATACTCGATTTAGGGTATAGATAGTTGTGCTTACAACTTCTCCCAGGTATTTCAAAGCAACATTCTTCTCCATCATCGATGTTCTAGCTCAGTCCATTATAGATTTGTTTCTCCTTTTAGAAACCCTATTGTGTGGAGGGGTCCTAGGTGTAGAAGTTTGTCTCTTGATTCCTCTATCATTATAGAATATCTTAAACTCATTTGATGTCAATTATCCACCTCTATTCAAATCTTAGACATTTCAAGCTTTTGCCAATCTCCTTTTCAAATCTTGCCAAGCACCACTTCAATATTTGAAAAGCATCATATTTTTGTTTCAAAAACATATTTGTCATCATCCTAGAATAATTATCAACAAATAGGATAGTGTACTTGTCACCTTTCTAGCTTTGCACATCAATTGGTCCACATAAATTAGTTTGAACTAATTCCAATTTTTTTTTTTGAGGAGTGAGTCTTACTTTTAAACTAGATTTTATTATCTTGCCTAATTGATATTGTTTGTGGATTGCATTATTAGGTTTCTTCAGTTTTGGAAAACCTCTAGCTCTTTTCATGTTATTGATATTGACTAAGTTATCAAAGTTAACATGACATAACCTCATGTGCCATAGCCACACATCATCAAATTATACGACAAGACAAGTAGTATCATTCATGTCAAGATAAAATAGATTACCTCTAGTTTGATCTCCATTTCCAATTAGTTTTCCATCAATGTCAAAGATCTTAGCTTTCTTGATATCAAATTCAACTTTGTAACCTAAAATATTCAATTGTGACACACTCAAAAAGTTATAGTTTAGTCCTTCTACATAGTAAGGATCGTCATACATGATCTTTTCTATTAGTTTTATTGATCATTTACCTTTTATTAGATAGGGTGCATCATTACCAAATCTAACAGTATTTCCATTGTAATACTCAAGGGTAATTAACTTACTTTTGTCTCCATTCATGTGATGTGAGAATCCACTATCAATTATCCATCTATCACTTTTGTTCACAAAAGATATCAATGCAGTTTTGTCATCTTCATTAGAATCATCTTTCATAGAAACATACACAACTTCATCATCGTGGTCATTAGATCCATCTTTTGTTTCCTCTTTAGCAATGTAGCAAACCTTATTCCTTTTTCTTTATAGTCTTTGATGTTATCATCTCTTTTACCTCTATATTTATCTCCACTCCTATTGTTCTTTGTCTCTAGATACATTGCAGTAATATGACCGACCTCATTACAATTGAAACACATGATAGGTATCTTACCTTTGTATTTCCCTTTACGTATGTGAAATCTCTTAGCCAATGATGCTTCAAGCTCTTCTACATAATCTTAATCTATATCACTACCATTAGAAACATGCTTGAACTTTTCTTATTATCTTTAGATTCTTTGAGTGTCAGTTTGTCTTTGAAAGTAGATTCAACATTTTCAGTTTCAAAATTATCAAAATTAGAAAGTTCAAAAGTAGTGAGTCTACCCATTAGTTCTTCAAGGGTTAGAATACTACTATACACTTGAAAGTGTCCTACTCTAAGCCCTTCTATCCAAATGATTCCATTAGTTTGGAATGCTTGGATGTCGGCTTAGAGCTCCCTATCCACATAGTGCAAGAGAGTGTATTTAGAGTTCAAGGGGTCTTAGTTGAGCCTTAGGAATACTCTTCTTGCTAGTAAACCATGCAATGGGAGGTTTCAAAGACAAGATGCAAGAATGCAAATGTCTCAAGGAGTTCCTCAAGAATGCAATGCAAGTATGGAAACTAAGCTAAGATGAGAATGCAAAATGCGGCTATGCTAACGTGTATGAGAGTGTTACAATCCAAATATTAAGGTATGTGAGATAGATTATTGCAAAATAGAAGCTAAACTAACATTCAACATGAATCTAAGCTAAAATGCTATGGTATGAGAGAATGTAGACAAGAAATAGAAGTTCTCCACAAAGCTCCAAAGAAACTTGTTAGAAAACCTATAGCATAACAATATTCAAAATACGGATGCTTTAAGGGGGAAAGCTCTCTCCCTTTTAAAGTCATACAGATGGTGGAGATCAAGATGAAGATGGTTGATGATCAATGGTGGAATTCAAAAAGAGGAGTGATCCATGTGCACACACAAATTAACCAATAGAATATAAGTTGACTTGTCATATAAGACAAAAGTCATAAAGCCTTTTCTTTTAATTGCAAAATAGAAAAATGACATTATGTGTGCACTTTAAGTGGGTTAGAAGAATGGGGTCTTTTATTTAATTAAAAGGGGACATGTTCTTTTAATTAAATAATAAACTTAGGATAGCATAGTCAAACTATAGGTTATAATCAAATTGATTTTTTTATTAGCAATTTGGTCTAGGTAAATGATTTAATTAATTTTGCCAAAATGCTGAGAAGGGAGCTAATAGTCTAGATGACCATTTTTAGGTGATTACATTTGCCCCTCTTTGACTAATGTGTGATCGATCTAGGAACACATTATGTCAAAGAAAATAGAAGCCAAGTAGGCAGTGATAGCTATAGATATCTGATTTTGAAGAACGAAATGTAGAAAAAGATAGCAAGTCCTGAATGTACAACCTAATAGTGGTAGTACTGAACACTAGGAAGAGAACAATGTTTTAATTCAAGAAGAATGCTAACACTTAGCAAAGTGGATAGAGTGAGAGCAAGTGAGAAGATCAAACAAATGCTCCTAAGAAGTGATATAGTATTTTTGCCCCCTCAGGATCGAAATTGAAATGAGATAAGGGGATGTAGAAACAAGCTAGATATGATAAAATTAGAATATAGCAATGTCCAAGATGACAAATAGATGATTAGAACCCAAGAATGGCTATAAGAAACTAATAAAATGCCCTAGTTTGACTAGAGTTGACCTTGAAGGATATAGCATAAAAATTAGGTCAAAATGAGTAGAAAGGTGATTTTGGACATGAAACGATGAATTGAAGTAGATATGAAGTATGGAAACGATGAAGACATGAAGAAATGACGATGCCCCAGTGATAATTCAGAGATTAGACCTCAAAAGGTTAGCTAACTGCTCAGAAGAAAGTAGAATTTTAAAAGACAATTTTGACCATCAAGATGAACTCAAATTTTGATTTTGATCTCGAAAATGAATCCAAGACGTCAAAATTATTTAAGAGGTCAAAACTTTATATAATGTGATGATAAGATAGAAAAGAGATGAAGCAAACGATTAAGATGGTGAAAAGACATGAACAAGAAGAAAGTAAAGAAATATATGAAAGGAGTTAGCTAATATGTCTGTGAAAAGATGAAGAAAGAGCTCTCCCCATATGCAAGAATGCAAGACTAATCTAGAAAATGAACCTAAAATGCAAGCTTATATGCAAAGTGGTTCACCAACAAGAAGTGCATAACATTTAGAATCTTAATTTCATCATTGAGTGTTTATCAAGGACTTCATGAGATCATATAATTATCACTAGCATAACTATGAGAATATGAATATGATCAATATCAGATAGGTATGTGGAAATCCAATCTAAGCATTAGAGACATGTAAGTCAAGATAACTATGTGATTAGATTTCTTAAGTTTGATTTAGCAAGATTACACTTGTATCAAGACATAAGCGCCAGGATAACCCTCGAGTGCGGTCTTGCGAAATAGTCAAGGATAATAATTTGTAAGTCAAAATGTTGAATAGGTCAAGCATAAATTCTTACAACACTATAGACAAACAAAGTATACCCACAAGTAGAAATCAAGAAAACATGCCCCATGCCCCTAGTCTTCTAGTCAATGACATCCTTGAAAGACTATTAGGGATGGAACATATAGTAAAGAAATCGTCATAGATAGCACACAAAGTAGATAAAGATCAGCATAGCTTAGTTTTTTAAGTGTTAAAGTGCATGTGTGTAAGTCACTTGACCATTTCTTCAAGATTTGATTCTGATAGTGAGAAATATCGCAACATTGAAAACCATAGGTAAACTATCTGAAAAGTGTTGAAAAACACTTGATGTCAAGGTGGAGGAAGTGTTGAGAAACACTATTTTGTGAGTTGTCAAAGAAACCCTAATGCACAAGAATACCTCAATAGGCTAAGTAGCTATGCTCCCGAGACGAGCACAAGAAACAATTCCAAGTCAAGAAATGTGTAGTAAAATGGATGATTGATACTGATAGACATAGCTGCAAGGGTTTCAAGTAATGCCTGTTTCTAAGTTTTCACCACTTGAGAAATTTTTTTCAAGACTTTTTTCAATTTTTATTTATTATTATTATTTTTTTGGTGATACATCAAAGCACCTATTGCTAGGTTTGCACTAGGATGATCATTTTTTTAGGACATTTTCTAATTTTCAATATTTTTTTCAGGATCATATATGATTTTTTTTGGAATTTTTAGAATAATTTAGAGATTACTAGTTCTCAAGAAAGATCACATCATTTTCTCCTAATGTCTAGCAAGGCATAGGACACGATGGAGTAGAAAGTTGGCAGATATACAAAGATGGATAAGAAAGGAGTATGAAGCAAGTGAAAATGATCCTCAAGGACTGAATCCTCAAGAGTAACCAAGCTAGGGAAATAGGTGAAATAGTCAAATGAAGTATGTTTTGGATAAGCAATGGAAGTAATGAGAAAGATAGCATGTAGAATAAGTAGTGAAGCCAACAAGTGAGATAACATGAAGCATGTAGTCCAAAAGAGTAGACATGTCAAGAGACCTAAGAACTATTTTTTATTTTATTGTGATCAAGACCAAGGGGTCAACTAGATAGGATAGTGATGTGATAGAGCAATAAGAATAAAGCTAGATATGAATGATATGAGTGAATGAGAAGGATGGGGTGAGCAATAGATAAGATAGCCAATACACAAGGATAGCTCAACATTGTCAAGATCAAAGAGAGAAGAGAGGATAGATGGACGATGGAAGAATTAAGCATGATGCCTATTTACTAGGTTTTCATCATGGTACTTATACAAGGTATTATATTTCTCTTTACTTTTGCTACCAAGGTGCCACAAGAAGTGGTTTTCACCAAGGCATGTTTTTCTTTTCTTCTTTTATTTTCTATTTTTAGAAAGATCTCAAGATTTGTCAATTTACATAGTGCTCCTATAGGAAGAATAAGTCACGATAATCCAAGACCATAGATAAGTATGCTCAAAGATGCTGATAGGGTAATGGAAGGGAGATGATAGTAGGAGAATATGAAGGATAATAGTTCATGTATAGAAAGTAAGTGTAAGATTTAGAGGATTTCATGAGGGTAGATGAAATATTGGGCAAGATTAACATTGACACACACCTTGAAGGGTGTTGGAATGATGGAGGAATGATGGATGGAATAGGTTGAGGTTTAGATGTATGAGGTAGTAGAGAAATTTTGGAAGAAGATGGAGTGGAAGCCTTTGGAAGCTTGAATGTTAACTTTGAAGTATTTTCAATATTGAAGTCTTTCAAGAGAGACTTGGGAATCCATATAGATTTTGATTTTCCTTTTAATGCTTTAGAACACAATTCTCCAAAAATAGGTTTAGGAACCCATATTTTCTTTGATTTGGCTATTTGGGTGGTAGACCTTTGCGGTCTCTTGAATGTTCTATCTTTCTTAGCATTTACATGTCGTTTAGATGGGACATAGTGATCTTCATTTTTCAATGGATTCTTGTATTTCTTATGTTGAACATCCAAATTGCTTTTAAAAGACTTGGGACTTGTGGATGAATAAGGCTGATATGACTAGTTTAGATGGATAGATGGGTAAAAATTCATCAAGGATGAGTGTCTTTGTTGATCTTGAGGTATGATGGGAGAGCTAGGGAATGAGCTAGGAGTGAATGTAGGAGATGGAGGAACATAAGGCCCCAATATGGATGAAAGGTTTGAATGATTTAGCTTAGATGGATAAGGACCAAGGATAGATTTAGAAGATGCAAAGGGATAGTGGGAAGGGATATCAACATCTTTAGAGTGAGCAACATGGTCAAAGCAATCAATAGACTCATGAGTACCTTTGATAGGAACAACATTTTTAATAGAAGCACTTGAAGCTTGAGCACAATTTTGAAGTGGATGTGGAGAAGTAGAACATTATGGGATGCTTTGATCTTGACAAGTAGCTTTGGATAGCATATGAAGAGAACTTTTCTCATAATTTCTAGTAAGCTCAAGGGAGATAATGGAAGCGGTATCTTCATCATACTTAGGAGTTGGACAAGATATAGGATATGGACTAGAAAATTTTTGAAAGAGATGAAAGGGTGCTTGATCTTGATCTTTCTTGACATTTATAGCTTTTTCTTTTTGAGAGTCCTCTTGACATGGAGCCACTTCTAAGGACAAGGAAGAATGAAAAGTGAATGGAGTAGTGCTTGGATTAGGCATAGTAGTGCATGAAGGTTGAGGATGTTTAGGATTAGTAGGATGGAAAAGGTTTGCAACCAAGTGAAGGTTAGCTTGAGTTTTTTTTAGAGGTAGCCCTTGATGATACACATAGTCAATGTGGAAAGCATTAGGTTCTTTATTTGATGGAGGCATGTTGGAAAGCTTTGAAGTGTTGGGAGATGCACGAGTGTTGAAAGAAGTGGAGGTATCAAGGAAACCATCACTAGACATAGGTTAATTAATATGATCTTTCTCAAGAGAAGTATCTTCACCACGTGAGTCACTAGAGGTTCCAAGATCAACAATCTCATCATCAATGAGATCTTGGATTTTATGTTTCAGCTCCATACAATCAAAAGTAGCATGGTCATTAGATTGATGATAAGCACAATAAGCATCCAAGATAGGATTTCCATAGGAGCTAGACTTAGGCAACATGATGAGCTTAGTTTCAAGAAGTGTTTACAAAATTTCATCATAAGAATGTTCCAAGGGATTAAAAGTCCTCTCAAAAATATGTCTAGGATATTCTTGTTGTTTCTCAAGTGAATAGCATGTGTCCATGTCTTCATCATATTGGTAAAAAGATAGGTTTTTCATGAAAATTTGGCATAGGATCAAAGGAGCTATCACTTTCTTTCTCTCTAAGGAGGTCTTTAGATCTAGAAGATGAAGACATTTGATGGCTTGGAGTAGAATAAGCAGACCTAGAAGAAGAGGATAACCTTAAATAAGGTGACTCTGATGGGGACACAACCCAGCACAGAATGGACACAACAGGAAAGGGGAAATTTTATTTACTATGTACATATGCTATTACATGCAATACAGAGAAAATGGACTTCAAAACATGCCCTATGGGCTTACAATAGCACAAATCTGGAGATAAATTCTTCTCCCAGTACTTCCTATCAAACTCCACTCTAAACTGCCTTTCACAATGCCAGAAATGTTCTTAAATAGACCTTGAAGGGTTAAGGATTAGGAATACATTCTAGAAAGTGCTAGTTGGCATCCACTGACCAAATAGAAGGTTCTAGAAGTCGTGTTAGAAGTCAGTGCAAAACTAGAAGAATCCAAAAATGGTAATCGAACTTTTGGGAGGCATAACTTTTGAATCGTAGCTTCGATTGACGAACCATTTACATTTCTGGAAAGCTCTCGAAGCGCTCTATAGCCCTATGGACCAGCTTTACTCATTTCCCATTTTTTTGCCCTGTACGAGGTCATTTAATGCCCTGAATCTGACTTTGAAGCATTCTTAGGAGGTCTCCAAAAATCAAAAAATTGCAATAACTTTCAAACCATGAAGACTTTTGACTTGATTCATTTTCTGGAATGCTCTAAATTACAATTACAATCATCTGGCCCATTTACACCTCTTAGTTCACCAAAATGATGGCTCAATTACATAATCCTATTTTTTTTTGGCTTTTTCACGTATGCCCAAGGGGTTTAAATACTCTAACCTAGAACACTAATAGTGGAATTGAGAGAGTTGGAACCTTTATTTGACCCAAATGGGTATCCAGAAATAAAAACACATGAAATAGAAACTAAGTCTAAGTACATTTTTTGGGTGACACAGGATTGCCCTTATACCTATGGATGCTCCTGCATCAGACTCACATGATTGTAAAGACCTTAAGGAAGATTCATGTAACGATGTAATCTTCTCCTCTAACCTTTTCTCAAGTTTAGACTTCATTTCCATCATGCGCTTAGAAAGATGAAGGTAAGAAAGATCATTTGTCTCTTCTAGTTCTTTGTATTTTGCATATAGATCTTGAAACTCTTTAGTGACATGGAGGATATCATGATGATCTAGATTCGGTTGAAGTTTGGTAGCATAAGGTTTGAATTCCATAGTGGTAGATAGATAATCAAGCATGAAGAAGACTAGAGGAAGCTAATAAGGTGACACAAGATAACTTGATGTCTAAACTAGAGAGGTAGACTATTCACTTGCCAATATAGTAAAGATGGAGTAAAGTGACTCATCAAGATAGTGTCCAAGTTACTTATGACACTAGTGACTCAAGTCAAGAGCTAGAAAAGAAGCCAATAGCCAAGTAGATAGAGCAAGTGGGGTGACAAGTGAACAACTTTCCCAACCTAAGAGTGCAGTCAAGAAATCAAGGTAACCATTTCAGCAAAAGGATAACTAGCAAGCAAACATAGACCATGAAGACAAAAAGACCAAGAGCACTAAGACCAAAGAGCCACTTTAAGCATGTTCAAGAACTAGAGACATAGAAAATAAAAATCAAATGATGAGACTCCCCTTAGCAAGCAACACAAGAAAAATGTTAAGACTTGATGCTTTGAGTTGGTTGACAAAGTTTGACAATAGTTGATAGCATAGCAAGTTTGATGTTCAAAAATAATTTCTTTCCAAATAAGATAGTGACACATGGAGTAATCTTCAAACAATCAAGCAAGGGACAAAGCAACCTTTCATGATACAAGCATATGTGAGGTCTCAAAAGAAATCCCTAGAACTATTGTCATGTATATGTTCAAAAGATTTTCACAAGTCTAGCACATTCGAGAACACATCAAGCAATATCTACCTAAATGTAATAGTTCATTACTCAACAACTTGGCCCACGCTTGATTCTCTTTCACCTCACACCAAGTGGTTTTCCACAAGAGATATTGGCTTTGTCATGGAAGTTCCATAAGCACAACCAAGGGAACACATATGGTGAGTGTAAAATCTTGGGGTGATCTAGGTAGTCCACTAGGATCGACCGTTGCACCAAGAAGTTGAGTGGCTAAAAAGGGTAGTTACTAACTTAGGGTGTTTAGATAGGGCTTCCATTCATAGTTTTCCTCTTGCTCCCAATTACGAGACACCTCATCTTGCGATGAGTAACCGATCTCGCGACCACAAGAGTACCTTAAGCATTCTTGCCTAGTGATCTCCCTATGATTGAAATTCCATAAGTGATCACACTAGGCGAAGACAAACACTACATCTACCAAGGTTTTGTGTCCTTGATAGCCTTGAGTATATAGTGGGCTGAAAGAGTCGGGTAATCTGCTTGTCCCCACTTGGGTCGTTCCTCTCAGGTTGTTTGAGAGTAGGCCATCTAAAAGATTCTAAACTACACAAAGAGTGGATCAACTTTTGGAAGTCAAGATTTCTGATTCACCACAAGGGTGAAGAGAATACTCTCCTATTCCAATCATTTTCTCCCAAACATGCCAAGAAGATCCAATTGCCTCTTACTCTTGAAACCAAATGGTAAGTCAAGATTTTTGATTCACCATAAGGGTGAAGAGCATACTCTCCTATCACCAAAAGATCCCAATCATAAGTTTTAATGTGCCTAAAAACAAACAACTAGTATATGCCACACATGTAAATTAAAGAACAAGAAAAATTGGGTTTTTATGCATTGGGCAGCCCTGCAAACAATCATTAGTAGCCCTTGTGCATTTCAAGCTTTGACATGCGTTCTTTTTATGCAATATTTCAATTTTTTTCACAAGGATGGAAACCTGCAATCAAAACTTGTTAGAACCACAAGTTAGTGTGAAATAACATAAAAAATTGCAATAAAAGGTGGTTAGTTTCCTCAAATATCCAAGTTATCTTCCAATCAAGTGTATGCAAAAAAAGTGCAAAGTAATCACAAATTCTCTCATTTTTACTCTTTGCTTTTGACCTAGTCAACAAGATTAGACTTTTTTTCTATGATTTCGGATCCAAAAATAGAAATGACAAGAAGAGACCCCTACTAAAAACTAGAGAGCTTTCCAAAAATGCAAGAAATTCAAAAAAATCTCTTCATTTGTGCCTTAGAGACCTATTTTGTCAAAATAGGCTAGATTTATCAAATCGAGTTTTTGATCCTTAATACGACCTCAAAAGACAAAACACAAAGAAAGTACCCCCCTTAAAATTCAATTTTTTTTTGAAAATGTAAGTTTTTCCAAAAACTACATTGATTTGCGATCAGAAACAACTTTTTATTAGAAATATAGAAAAAATCATAACCCTCAAAAATCATGTCAAAATGATCTAAAAATTGGACTAAGACATGTTGGACACATATCCAACCTATAAAAAATTTTCAGAGCCAAACTCCAAGTGGTTTAAAAGATATGATCAAATCTTTAAACCAACTAGATTTTTAGCCTTCAAACCAATCTACTTATGGGTTGGCCTAAAAACCAAAGTGAGAATTCAACAAAACCACTTGATTAGATCCAATATGCTGCTGTAAAAAAATAGAGATAAAAAATGAAAGCAAATAGAGCTAGAAACTTGATTCAAGCCCCACGGTGGGTGCCAAAAATGTACACTCAAAAGTGTCCCACTCTAAGCCCTTCTATCCAAATGATTCCATAAGTTTGGAATGCTTGGATGCTGGCTTAAAGCTCCTTATCCATGGAGTGCAAGAGAGTGTATTTCAAGTTCAAGGGATCTCAGTTGAGCCTTAAGAATACTCTTCTTTCTAGTAAACCATGCAATGGGAGATTCCAAAGATAAGATGCAAGAATGCAAATGTCTCAAGGAGTTCCTCAAGAATGCAATGCAAGTATGGAAACTAAGCTAAGATAAGAATGCAAAATGCTGCTATGCTAAAACATGTATGAGAGTGTTACAATCCAAATATTAAGTTATGTGAGATAGATTATTGCAAAATAGAAGCTAAACTAACATGCAACATGAATCTAAGCTAAAATGCTATGGTATGAGAGAATGTAGACAAGAAATAGAATTTCTCCACAAAGCTCCAAAGAAACCTATTAGAAAACCTACAGCATAACAATACTCAAAATATGGATGCTTTGAGAGGGAAAGCTCTCTCCCTTTTAAAGTCGTACGGATGGTGGAGATCAAGATGAAGATGGTGGATGATCAATGGTGGAATTCAAAAAGAGGAGTGATCCATGTGCACACAAAAATTAACCAATAGAATATAAGTTGACTTGTCATATAAGACAAAAGTCATAAAGCCTTTTCTTTTAATTGCAAAATAGAAAAAGGACTTTATGTGCGCACTTTAAGTGGGTTAGAAGAATGGGGTCTTTTATTTAATTAAAAAGGGACATGTTCTTTTAATCAAATAATGAATTTAGGATAACATAGTCAAAATATAGGTTATAATCAAATTGATTGATTATTAGCAATTTGGTCTAGGTAAATGATTTAATTAATTTAGCCAAAATGCTGAGAAGGGAGCTAATAGTCTAGATGACCATTTTTAGGTGATTACAACTACTAGGAACACACCTTAGTTCTTGTATAGTAGAGACTCTAATAGCATAGATAGGTAGTAGTGTTCTCAATACTTTTCTTGTCACAGTCTCATCTTCAATAACACCATTTTATCCTTTGATAACATTCACAACATCTTTGATTCTTTTACAATACTAGACTATAGTCTCACCTTCTTTCATTTTCATGTCATCGAACTTTCCTCTTAGACTTTCACCTTTGGCTCTTAGAACATTCTTGTATCCTCCATAGATCATCTCTATAGAATCCCACAACTTCTAAGTATAATTATATGTTTTGATGTCATCAAAATTTGAGTAGCTTAGGGAAGATGCAAGCTGTAACATAGCTTGATTATGTTCTTTCTTATTTTTTAGATCATTAGTAGTAGGGGCTTTAGTAGGATCAACATGCTCAATTTTAATGGTAGATTGTGCAATATCTCCAAATCCTCCTAGATGTAGCTTCATAAAACTTTTCCATGCACAAAAGTTTTCCTTGTTAAGTTTGGGCACCTCCTTGCTGTACATCTTGATCTTTAGCTTTTAGTACCTTCAAACTATTTCCTTACAAGAACCAATGCTCTGATACCAATTTTTGGAATAATTTAGAATAATTAAGAGTGGGGGGTGAATCTATTATCCAAGGTCCAAATTTACTAATAAAACTTTTCAATCCTTAATAGATTCATGTCCATAAAATCATATCATGCATGCATCCATTGGAACATTCAATACCTTAACTTAGTAGGTCACTATCCTAGGTCAAAACAAATTTGTAGAAATGTAAACATGAAATACCACAAACTCATCCACACAATCAGACACAAAGATTTTATGTGGAAACTCATTTTGGAAAACCAAATTTTCATGCTTCTAAAGTGATTCCTTGATAAAGGCCAATCCTATTACAGGTTACAATACACACTATTAAATGTGACATGGTTAAAGGGTTTCATTCACCCTATCAAGAGTGAGCTTTGTTAGAGGATTTTAGAACATTCCATTAGAATGTCACTCGGCTAAAGGATTTACAAATGACTATTAGGTCAACCTTAATTCCAAAGGATTTATCCAAACTGATATAATTATTAGAAAGAAACAACACAACTTGATCTAATAATAAACACAACTCACTTATAGATTATAGATATTTGGTTTGGTCCTCCATTCTGCTTGACATTCATACTCTTCATCTCTAACAACTTGTTCACACTTTAAGCATTCAACCTCTTAAGCCTTCTTTCTTTGTATGCCAATTGTAGTCTCTTCTATTTGGCCACCATATGAAGCAACACCCTAGACTTCTTTTCTTGCTTAGGTTCTCACACATGAAAACCTTTTCTTGTGGCTTTCTATCTCTATAAATGGAGAATTTAGGTCTTTTTTTTGTTTAACCATAATCTTTCATTTTTGATGCAGGAGCATCCTAGGTTTCCTTGTTATCCTACTCATTTTGTTCATTCTACATGTTGATGCTGAGTTATTGTAGCTCCAGTGTATGCCAAGTGACTCTTCATTTGCCGAGTTACCTAGTGTATTCCAAGTGACTCTTCATTCGCCAAGTTACCCAGTGTATTCCAAGTGACTCTTCATTCACTGAGTTACCCAGTGTATTCTAAGTGACTCTTCATTCGCCATGTTACCTAATGTATGCCAAGTGACTCTTCATTCACCAAGTTAGCCAATGTATGCCAAGTGAATATTCATTCACCGAGTTACCCAATGTATGCCAAGTGACTCTTCATTCAACAAGTTACCCAGTATATGCCAAGTGACTCTTCATTCACTAATTTACCCAATGTATGCCAAGTGACTCTTCATGTGCCAAGTTACCTAGTGTATGTCAAGTGACTCTTCATGTGCCAAGTTACCTAGTGTATGCCAAGTGACTCTTCATGTGCTAAGTTAACTAGTGTATGCCAAGTGTCAAAATTTGGATGTAATTTTTGTGAGTCGACTTGCGAGATTTATTTTGATCATGACAATTATGTTAAGATCTTTTCTTGGGATACATCTAGACTATTGTTGGGTCGGCCTTCTTATTATGTAATGTTTAGAATAATCTGTAAGCCATTTTGGCAAGTGTATATAGAGTATTTAGGTTTAGAGTTAGGTAAGTTTTTGAGAAGAAGATTAGAGAGTAGAATTGAAAGTGTGAATTTGTAGTTGTATCTTTGAATGTGAATGTATTTGTAATTGGTCGTAACCTAGAAGGCCTTATATCTAGGCATGTATGGAGATATTTTGATGAATGAATAAAAGTATTTCACTCTTTCTCCTCCTTTGGCTACTGTTATTTGTGTTTGCTTCTATTGTGTTAACTCTTGCAGGGTGGTTTGGATAGCTAGGTGAGCCTTTGGCACTAGTTATTCGCCCTTTTCCTGCATCAATTTTAGGGGTAGGTAAGATTTAATTAATCTACCCACTTTTCCATTTTTGTCCCTCTAGAAACTTCTCTTACAATCTTCCTTGAGCTCACATGAAATGGTTTATCTTGAATTCTATTCCACCAGCTCATCATACTTGTCTTCTACATGCTTCACATAATTCAAGAAATCAAATTAGTTGGCCTAGATTTGGAGAATCTTTGATTTAACACATTTTTCTGTCACTCAACATCTACACTATTCACTCGGCAATAATAGTCTTCGGATGCTCAACCAACACTAGGTTATTTAGCATCAACTAATTCTTCTCAGATTGGTCACCACTATTATTTCCTTGATGCTCGACACTAACTATATTTCCTAACACTTGGCACTTGCTAACTTTTTGATGCTTGGCACATGCTGAATTTTCTTGACTCACTATTTTCTCAGCCAAGCTTGGCAAATACTTTTTATGAAAACTCTTCTTCTAGACTTAGCTTAAATAATCATTTACTTTAGCCTTAAGTAGATAAAAAATACATGATATCATCAATGTCTTACTTGGTCTTAGTGCTCCTTTTATACACCAAATAACTCAACCTTTTCTTAAGTATTCTTGATGTCTTATCTTTTCAAATCCTCCTCATCAATCAAACAAATGATAGCATTCATACCAAAAAATAGTTGTCTTAGCATCAAGTAGCAAGTTTGACATCATTAACAAAATAATGATTGTTCCATGGTAGGTTCTACACTTGAAAGAATCTTTTTTTAATAGTCATATCTAAATCCTTTAGCGAGGTGACATTCTAATAGAATTCTCTAAATTACTCTAATAAGACCACTCCTAACATGATGATTAAATCCTTAAACAAGGTCACATTTAACAATGTGTTTTGTAACTTTTAATAGTGTTGGCTCCTAATAGAGCTCACTTTAGATGAGTGAAACATAGTGACATGTTGTTGGTAGTTTTTTCCAAACTAGGTTTTCATGTTAAATCCTAGTGTCAAATGTGTGTGGATATTTTTTATGGTGTTTTACTGATTAAATTCTATAAGTCATATTTAGGACAGTGGATAGCTAGTTGATGTTACTATCTATGTTGACTATAGAGATTGAGCTATGGAATTATAAGATCTGAAGTTGTTTAAGTAATTGTTTGTTTAATTGGTACATCTAGACCTTGTATAACTAATTCCCCCCCTTGCCACCCCCCCCCCCCAACTTTAGTTTTTCAAATTATTTTAACATCTCCTTCATTTGTTCAACTACCATGGCTATAGGAACTTCAATGTATTCATTTTCCAGGTAATACAATGCAAAATATCTAGCTCCACATAGATGCAATTCCATCGGTCATTTTCATGTTGTGAAGTTCTCCTTGTTCAACTTAGGTACCTCTCTCTTGTACATCTTGATCTTTAGCTTAATTCCTTTAAGCTTTCCTTACAAGCACCAATTGTTAGAATATGTAGAATAATTGAGAGGAGGGTGGGATGAAACATTTATCCTTAGGTCTAGATGCACAAATTCAACTTTTACTAACTCCAAACAACTTATTCAAACTTGTAGAAACCACTCAATCCATATAGAAACTCATTAGTAACTTAACATATTCATTCATCACTTAACTCTATGTTTAGTATATGTCAACTAATAGTAAATATCATGTACCACACATATATGACACCAAGATTTAACATGGAAACCTAATTTGAGAAAAACTACCAAGTAACATGCTACCACTTTTCACTCTTTTGAAGTGAGCTTGGTTTAGAGTCAGCCCTGTAAAAGGTTACAAAACACACTATTAGGGTTGACCATGTTAAAGGATTTAATCACCCTATTAGGAGTGGTCTAGTTAAAAGATTTTGGATTATTCCATTAGAATGTCACCTTGATTAAAGGATTTACAAAATGAGTGTTAGGTCACCCTTGATTAAATGATTTTGACTACCATAATGGCCAGAAAGTAAAATTTAGGTTTGATCTATCAAGATACAACTCTCTTTGGAAATTCATATATCTACTTAGCTCATTTGTTGGTTCATTGACCAAACTTTATTAACATCTCCATCTTTAATCTTCTTTTCTCACTTTTCCTTTTTTATTTTGTTCTCCATAGGTTCTCTAAAAAATCATCAATCAACAATGACCCAAACTCAAAAAACATCTCTCACTAATACATTAGGCCCCCATTTTCGACCAAAGGCCTATTTGGGTTGTTAAATTTATTAAAAAAAAAAAAAGGGTCTAATATCATCAAAATTTTGACCATGGTTAAATTTATAGTCAAAATTTTGACCTTCTGAACATATGATGTGATAATAAAAAAGGGCAAGGTAGTGTTCATTTTGTTTTTTCATGTACGACTGCAGTGGGCAGGAGTTTGGCACTGGGTCAACAAGAGAGGAGAAAGGAGGTAAGAATCAACTACCCTGTAGTTTATGGCCACCAAGATCATCTATTAGGAATGCATTTGTTTCACTTTTGGGGCTTGTAAACCACCATCAAAGATGTTTCAATATGGTTCGTAATTGCTAGGTAAATTGGTTCACCTTCCACAACATTAGGTAAAAAAATGGTACACGATGATCACACTGGATAAACCAAAGGATAGATTGAAAGTGAGCACATGAATGAGCTATCGACTCTTATGCGGATCTAAACTTAGTTC
The DNA here is from genome assembly GCA_028749045.1 of Cupressus sempervirens. Lineage (NCBI taxonomy): Eukaryota > Viridiplantae > Streptophyta > Pinopsida > Cupressales > Cupressaceae > Cupressus > Cupressus sempervirens. The sequence goes on from CM053792.1 coordinate 554,496,672, forward strand.
TTGCATTTTTCAGACTCACTTGCAACGTCCTCACTTTTTTCAAATTCAAACTCAAGACCTTTCAAAAAGGATGTGAAGCCTTGGATATCTAGCTCCAGGCATACATATTTACCCCCTTCAAATAGAATGATAATGTGGTGTTTTCCATAAATTTTTTCTATTTTGAAAGCAATTTAAACTCACCCTATGTATGTTTAATGCACAAATTTTCTAATTCAATCACCTCATCAATCCATAAGATTTTGAGAATTCTTTCTCCTATTGCCACAATCACTTTGCTTACAGGATCTAACTTCCCATCCACCTTGATATCATGGATCTCAGTGAAAGATGGATTGCAACTGACCACAATGACGAACTCTGTATTAATTCTTATTTTAGCACACAAGTGTATCTAAATGCCACTTATTATTAGCTAAGAAATTTAATTTAAGATAGGCAATATAATAAGGGGTCTGACTATCTGTGTCCTTTTATAAAACTGTTGGGAGCGAGTATTACATTGTTCTTGTATCATAAATGTGGGGAATTTAGAAGGAACTGTAGATTCTCACATGGCTAGTTGAAATTTTAATTTAATCCCCTATATGGAGGGTAGGAGTTCTAGACTGCTAGAGAGATCAATAAATTTAGACATACAATCTTTTGATAGCAAGTGTTTGTATTCCAACACTAGCACGTAAAACTTAATATCGAAAATTGGAAGATAGATCAAGTTGTTGTCCCACAATTGCTTTTGCTAAAACAAACTCTCAGATGCCTGCCAATGATGGAAAGGTGACTATTTAGTGTTTCAAATTTTTAGTCCCTATCATAATGATTTCTGTGCCTCTAGATTTTATGTCTTCCATATCGAGGTGACTATTATTTTGAAGAAGGAAATTAGTTACACCAAGACTCTCTTCTGTATTTATGATCCTTATTAAGAGGATTTGAACAAGACTATCAGTGTTAATAATGGTAAGAATAAGATTACTTCTTATGCCAACTTTACTTTTACTCCTTTAACCAATAGGCTAAGTTCCTTGATTGTGTGGCCTCTGAGGGTTTCGAGCCCTACTGATTTAATAAGTGAAACAATGTTGTATGCCCTAATCTTGTCACTCTTGCCTCCCATTTTATCACTTATAGAATTATCAATACTCCTTGGATGGACCCTTTCCACACACTTTTCCTTCATGTTTCATGAAGATAGGCTCAAATGTGATCCCTATGAACTTTCCTCAAACACTAAGTGTGCTTTTCCTACTTATATCAAGGACATCAACCAAAATCCCTGATATCTAGCCTGCTAATGAATCTTCCCTATCTAAGGAAACTATTGACATGGTTCTTTCTAACAACAATGGGTTAATTAGTGTCATGGAGGCCTAATACAAGTACCAGCCCCTCAATTAGGACAATCAAAAGTTGTTAATTCAAAACTTACAAGAATTAAAAACAATTAGAGGGCATAATTAGCTACATGCATAAACAAGAATATTTATCCATTTTGAGTCATGATTATGAGATTGCTCAAAATAGAGCTGATGTTGTAGAATGCATTCTCAGTGTTGATAGATCCAATAGAGAAAACAAAGGCATCCAACAACAAAAGAGAAAATAGCTTCAAATTAGCATCCTTCAATGAGTATCTTACTGTCATCATCCAATGGCACATGTTTCATGGCAACTGTGGATAGTCCAACTTGAATTTATATGGAATCAAGAGACCCCTGCTAGATCAGCTATAGGGAAAGACATTGTAGCAATTCACAATATCTTCTAACTTTCCAAGATGTTATGTCTTTTTTCTTAGTAAAAAAATATGACTGTGATATAATCTCTTCTTTATAAATTATGTGCAATACTACCTTTTTCATTTTTTGAGGGGATATTCTACAACATAGTTTCTAGTAGTTTGACTATTTGACATAAATTTGGCCTCCAAGGCTTGTAATCAGCCCTCTCTCATCTCTAAGGGTTATCTTTGCTTGATCTTTCAGTGATATTTTAAGTTAATACAAATATTTTCTATATATTAAAAAAATGTTAACGAAATTTATCCTTTAGACTCTTTTTAGGGAGTAAATGGAAGAATATGTGAAAACTCTCTGGCATCCAGAAGTCCTAAGATTATTTTGAAAACATGTAGTTGGAATCTCCCTTTCCACTATAAGTTCCCAATATTCACAGTTTAGGTTCAATGTCATAGACTTCTTGTCTAATAGATTAGAATAAACTAAACACTGATTGTATTATAGAAAGGAACTCAGGGCCCATTGAAGTAGCATCAATCATTCATAGGGAGTTAATAGGTCACAAATAAATTGCTTTATTATCATTAATATGTTGACAACCAAATTGAGATGACTCTGAACCATGAAACAACTAAAAAGCAAAAAATAAAGGCTATTCAAATTCAAAAAAGATTGAACAAACAAAGTTATTACACAATTAAAGCTTAGAGTCTACAATTTCAAGACTGCTCTATATCTTATAGCTAATTCCACTCTTCAAAAAATAGTGGTGGTCTATGATTAACGAGATACCTACCTATTGAAGTTTTATAGAGAAATTATATTCTTGTCAAAAATATTATTTCCTGAGATTTGTTCTTATTTATATCCATCAAGAAATTGTCAAATGATGTAGTTCTTCCACCAAATTTGAACATATCGTACTGTCTATTAATATTTGAAAAGAAATATCTATGTGCATGTTCTAACTATGTACATATTATTAGGTCTAGGGCTAACCAAACTATATAACCATGGAATGATATCAAGGTGTATAGTTGACACGTATGTATAAAAAATCAGTAAAATGATAGTAACTCTAGAAATTGTTTATCATTATTTGTTCTAGAATGTTTTGATATAGTGTACCACCATTCTTCATTTTAGACGTTAAACGACCGATTCACTAAGGTTTCCTTCACAAAATAATTCCAATTATTGAACATGCTCCTATTTTATTAGGTTTCTAAGGAAAGGGTAAAAGAATTGAATGCTACTTAAGGTACATTTGATTGTAATCATTTTCCATAAACTGAATAAGAGCCTTATGACCAATGACATCATAAACAATGATTAAAATTTTTGATTTTATTTATAATTTTATGGAGATGGTGAAATTTAGGATAAAATATGTGGAATTTTTTATTTATTAGTTTTGAATTATTGAAGAACATTTGAACTGAGCACCATCTAGATGCCTGCAACATGAACTTTTTGTTAAACCAGATGGCCTAAATACTAAGATGTAATGCATTTGATGTGTTATGACTTAACGACCCCCTCAACTTGATGTACCTTTGCAAATAATTGGAAAAGACACTGATGTGGACAGTAAATCAGCTGAGCTAGAATGGGATCAATAATAGGTGATTATTGCTTTATCCTTTCAAGCACTTTATTATTTCTTATTTTTTAAACTATGATTGAGAAAATTCTTTCTGACTTTTAATTTAAATGTGGAGATACTTTCATTCAAGAGGAATATTTGCAGCATCCACATAGTCCAAGGGATTGTGATGAATTCAAGTGTCTGATTTTAAACCTAAGAAGTTGAAACTAAATATGAACAGAAGGATTATTTGAGAATGCATAAAATTCTGAAACTTGGAGCTTAGATATCAAATTTTGTGTGGACCTTGATGTTATATTCATAATTGTTGACTCTTTTGATCAGGGGTACTAATGAATCTCACTTGATTTCTTCTAAAGGAATGTTAATCTGCATGGAATTTCATAGTAGGCTGCCTACAACACAATGTGATTTGTTTGCTGATTATCTTCCTCTATGGTGCGTAATAGATGGAAATTAAAGTGGAACAGAGTCCTCAACGAGTAATTAAGGGTTTTCAGATTAATATGAAATAAAGAGATATAATTCCAAGGGCAATTATAGAGAAGTATGCAGAGAACATTTTTTCTTATTGTGGAAATAGATCGATTATACCTACATTTTTTTACTTTGTGTAAATTCGATATGAGTGGAACAATTCTTGTAAATATAAAAAATACCTTATGTGAAAATGAAAAGGATAGAATTTCTAGGTAAACAAGAGGTTTTAAAGGATGATTAGGGATTCCTTATATTGGAACTATTTAGTTTCACTCCAATAGCGGAGTATTGTGGAAATTTGTTGTGTTTTTGATTGATTACTTGATAGAATCTGAGGTAGGCTAGTTGAATTTTTAGATTCTATTTAAGATATCTGACTATAGTATTGTTTGTAGGTTTATAATCTTTGTGCAGAAGAAACTTATGATCTAGGGTACTTTCATGGTCGAGTTGAAGTAATCCCCTTTGATGACAACCATGTTTCACCCCTTTCACTTATCAAATTATTCTGTGAGAGTATACATGCTTGGCTTTCTTCCGATTCTCGAAATGTTCTTGTGATTCACTGTATGGTGAGTGTCATACCCAAAAATATAAGGACAAAAACACACACAATTTTTTTTTTTTAGTAAGGTCGACAAAGGTTCAGATGGTTAACTATAATGGAATAATTGATCAAGTAGTTTTGAAGCTCAGAACGACTACAAAGTATAAGAGGATAGAAGCAAGTTCAAATAATTTTAGAGGAGTGACAACTTGGTTAGATTCATAACACAAAATAGATGTTGGATGAACTTAAGTTTCTTAGTAACTTAATTATTTAATTCAGACGACGAATTCATTTAACATTAAGTGGCTCTGAAAACTCCAGTAAGTCAATGAAATTTAACTATACTACCATGCTAACTATGATTACTACATTCATCAAAATCTAACTAGCCTGAAGTAACATGCCATAGAGATGACATTATTGGCGATGATACTATTTACATTTGAGTTTTACAATTCTCCCCAAACACACCTAAGACAATGTTGTTCATTGATTTATCCTTTTGGGCTTAAAATTGAGGACTGGAATTAATTCAATAATTCTATAAGTTAAATCTAAACTCTAAAATAACTATTGCAAGATTGAAGTTCAGCATTAATAGGATCCACATAAAAGAATCAATCTAACAAGCTCACCATAGTATTTAACTAATTAATAAAACATCAAAGTTATTCAAATTAAGGTATTCCAATTTCCAATTAAAACTTTTAAAATAAACTAATTTAACATTAATATCATTTCTTAACAATAATAACAACTAGCCCTAATTTTAAACTAACATACATCTCAAACTAACTAAACATAAATATTAACTCGAACGAACTATGACTACTAAAACAAATTAGCTTAGATTAAATTTTAAACTATCATAATTTAGAACTAAAGATATATCAAGGTTAAATCAAATTATATTTCGATTAATACTAGTCTAACTAACTAAATTTAAAATAAACTCAAACTATATTAAAGATATCTATTAACTAAGATAGGATTTGACTAGATTAATTACTAATTACAACACCAATTTCTAACATCTCTAAATCCAATGCTAACATAAATTTAAATCTAATATTCACTAAGTATAAACAACCTAACTCTATTTAATATAAACTAGCAACTAACAATAACAAGGTTAACATACTAACACACCTACTAACCTAAACCCAAACCTAACCGAACCCCACCTAACCCAAGCTAAGCCTAGGCTATGCCGCCCACCCTAGGCCGGTTCCTTGCGGGGTCCAAGCCTGCGCGTGGCAGGTCTGTTCCCGGCGTCCCGCGTGGAAAGGACGTTGCACAGGGACGTCCTGCGCGGGGGAGAGGAGAAGATAGCGACGGGGGAGGATGTACGTCCCTCCTATCAACGTCACTTCAATCGCCCATCCTCATGAACGAGGTCAGCGCCAGCGTGGAGGAGGGGGAAATGGGGGGGATGGTGGTTGAGTTCCCATCCTCCCCTTAAATACTACGCTATCAAAAAAAACATTTTTTAATTAAGAACACTATCTTTGCCATCTTCAAGAGATCCGACCCCTGTACTTGCTGATAGGTGGTTGGAGAGTGTTATATTATATATAAATTTTAAATTCGCCCATGATTCGACTTGTATCATGAGTTTCAAAGAATTAAATGCCAAAAGTTTTATAGTTGAGGTGAAGAATTTAAAAGTATAGTATATATATCTTTAGGTGTTATATATATATATTAAATTTTGCAGAAGTCATTTTATTTAATGCATTAACAATGTTTTTTTTTTAATTTACAATTCAAGGAAGAATATCTTAGGGAATATTCTCTGTGTCACAAAAGTGAAAAATAAGTTGTTCCATACATTTTCCAGAGAGGTCTTTTAAGCCTGGAGATGCAATTTTTTTTTGAAGCCAATTTTGACTAAGTGTTGCCAAGATATGGATTTATTAAAGAGGAACAACATAGGAATTTATCAATTCTATTGTCACATTGATTTCTTATCAACAAGCACATTAACAAAAGCACATAAGAATATCCTTTCTTTTGACTTTCATCTCATAATTCATGTTGCTATCTATTTATCATACCTCAAGATGCATGTTCTAATTAATTTGAACTCGATGAAATACCAAATTCTCTTAATCAATTGGTTTTGATCTAAGTGAACTTAACAAGCGATATGATCGTATATTCAGAATTCAAAAGGTGGTGAACAATTATTTCAAATTCCCTTGCATTACTAATAAAGCATAACAATGAATGTATTAGTTTGGTGATCACCATGTAGTATTTCTAATCCATCAAATTGCTTGACCATATATTGAACTCCCACATCTCAAATGCATTGTAATAACATAATTGAAGAACTTGGAGATCTATAATTTAGTGACAATATCTATCGACATATTTTCTCACAACATAATGCAAAATTTGGAACCACATGAGAGCAATGCAAGGAAAATTTCTTATTCTTTTCTTTCCTCTATTATTCATCCTGGTTCAAGGCTCCATCGGGAAAGAACCAGTAAGAAAACCCGATATCTTTGCCACTACATCAAAATTCCACTTCAATTTACATAATATTACATTTCATTGAGTTTCTTCAAGATTTTCACAAGAGGCTTTTATCAAAGATCTTCATTTCCTCAAGGGTAAACATGGGAGGTATAAGGAACAACATGGAGATGACAACACAAGGAGATAAGAAAAAATGACATACATTCCCACCCGGTTGCACAATAGGTCCAACAATGAACCACTATAGGGGAAAGGTGGATTTTCTCAATAGGAGAAGTCAATCACCGTACCTTCACTTAGCCCTTTCGGGGCTTAAAACTTCAAGAATTTCCATTCTTTCACAAGGCCCTTTCGGGGCTATATCCACAAGGATTTTGATTCTTTTTCACATTCAAGAATTCTCTACAGCAACAAGGTATGGGATGACAAGTAGGGGCCCATACACCCTACCCTTTTCTCCCTCCTCTCTCCATGAGAGGAGACTCTACACTATTGAGGTCCAACTAATGCCCTTTCCCCAAGCATGGCCACTTCTTCCCTATCCAAGGGTGAGTGTTGCCAAATACATCCCCATGAAAACTCAAAAAAAAAAACAATCAACACACCAAGAAGGCATATGAATAACATCAAAGAAAATAAGATAAAATCCCTCCTAATACCACCCTCAACACAAAACAAGGAATGCATATTTACACAATGTCTCCAACATGATACAACAAGATTCAAAATATGAACACACACAAAGAACCATTCATGGAGTGTAGAACTCCTGCCTTCATAAAAGAGTTATGGCAATGGTGGTTTGAGAAGAGCTTCCCTTTTTCTACCTTCAATCTTCAAGGCTTCCCCCAAAACTAGAGGATTGGTTCACAAAAATAATCCCTTAAATTTTTTTCCAAAAGACCTCTAAGTATGGTCCTTAACCCCAATAGGATTCAAGTAACTCAAGATGGAGGTTGGTTTTACTAACCCAAGTAGGGGACAACCCATTTTCGAAATCAGCCTATAATAGGGTTTTTAAGAGACCCTAAGAGTCAACCTAGGAGGCTAGAGGGTTGGAAAGTACCCCCACCCATACCCTTATCCATAGGGGTGCTTAAATTTAATGTTGTTAAGCCTTTAAGGGCTCATTAGGAATAATTAAAAGTTAGTAGCATAGTAAGATCCAATTACAACTTTTAAAGAATTACAATATAAAATTAGCACAAAATTAACAAGAAATTTAACTCCGTTTCTTCCATTGAGTTATCTTGGCTGATTTTCCTGCACACTCATTGCACACATCAGTAGGTCCAAAAATCACATGCATAATGTGAATAACATGCTAAAGAAAATTATACATAATTTAAAGCATCCATTTCTTAATAAATAGTTGTTTATCTAATTCTACTCATATTTCTAACCTGTCGACTTGCATAACCAATGTGTTAGCATTGCATACATTTTCTTTCATCATTATACATATTTATAAGCATTAAATAGCAAAATCAAATAACTGAAGTAAGCATCACACATATCAAAATAGCATAACAATGTTCAGTGTATCCAATAATGTTCTGACATGTCAGCATGAGTATCAAAATAACAATGTATCATAGGTGCTAGAATGGGTCGGGGTGAGGCCTCACAGTGAGTTGAGGTTATTGTCAAATTGGACTGTGGTTGATCATTTTACTATAATAGATATTAATTGAAAGTAATGGCTAGAGGATCTTTATTTGTTGATTACATCTTGAGAACATGTTCTTGAATTTTATAAACTAGTTTTGCATGCTTTTGTGATATTTCATCTTAAAAGTTAATAGACTAACAAGCAATTCTTTGATTTTAAATTTTAAATATTATGTTTTATTTTACTTTGTAAATTTTGATCAACCTGGTCAGAATTTTTTGCAAGATGGTATTCAGTGAATACTTCTATGCATGTTAGCAAATTGAAATGCATAATGGGATACATTAGGAAGCACAATGCTATTAATGTTTGAACTTTGAATCTTGGAAGTGACAAGAGGATAATTGTTTTGGTGATAATACAAGTAAATTTTTGATTTTCAAAAATCTCATAATTTTATTTTTGTAGGGATTATATGAATCCATGCAGAGGGAAACTAATACCTATGAAGACTCCGCAGGATTTGATGAATTTTTTTTGATTATGGATAATGTCTCGTTGACATTTTTGGGAGTATGCTTGGCTATATTTTAAGTTTTGTGAATTCTTTTAGAATTTATTTTCGGCATTTATATACAAGTTGAGATTCAACATAAGGATCTGGTGCATTCAGACTGAAATGCTAGGAATTTGACATATTTTACAATGTTTTCCTTTGAGTTCTGACCTATTTTTTAAATCTAATTCTTCATGGCAAAAAACATAGGTCTTTTGATAAAATAATCTGCGGTCAAAGAGAATCAAACAATTAAATTTCTAAGAGAATTGAAAAATTTGAACTTTCAAAACTTCAAGCTTTTATTCTCATGAGCTTTACTGAAGATTTGTATATCATTAACTAGAATATTTGAGTGTCAGTGCCTAGAGTTATCTATTCTTGAGACTTGAGGTTTGAGGTCACTAACATGAGCTTACCCTTAAAGGCTTGCATGTTTAGTAAAACTTTGATGGGGATTCCTAGCTCAAACCTTGAAATACTAAGAACCTTTGCTGCTTAGCTTTAAGAGGGTATGGGAACATGGGTTTTTTTGATAAAATTTTAAAGTTTTCATTTTTTCCATGTTGAAAGTTGGTTGCTACAGGGGACTTTAAGACATCTCTAAGATAGCACGGGGATGTTGGGGATGGGCTTGCGTCCCCTTGGGATTTCCTAATGAGGAGGATTCCTAGGAGACATCCCCCAGGGGCAGGAAGGAGGATGTCCTGTCCCTATCCCTAGAACATCCCCTTTCACTAGACATAGTATAAAACATTGGAAGGATCAACCTTAAGAAAAATTTCAAAATAGTTCATGTTCAAAGTTTATGCTCATCTATATTTTAGTCTTGATTGACCCAGAACTAGTGAATCTTGGATAATCATTATTCGATTGTAGGAACATGTATTCATTTTCTTATATGTTTTAGCTTAACATACTTAATGTTCTTAGGATTATTTTGTGTTAAATCTTATTGATACACAATCATTTGGATTGGAATGCTTAGGACTCTGGCTACAATTCTAAAGAGGAATTATTGGAGTTTTCTTTCCTGCCTTGAAATCATTACTCCTTTAGCTCTCGACATCTTTAAACTATAAGACAACAACACTTGTCAAACATTTGGGTTTTATATTTCATCTAAAATCAAAATGATAAGAAAAAAAATCCAATGAAGAAATCCTACTTAGATTATTTCTATGAGTATAATATCTATTCTTTAAATACAATTTGCATTCTATGGTTTCTAGACAAAATGAGAATTTCAATTAGAACACTTAATCATAAAATTCATCTTGTTTTTTTTCTCCTTAAAGAAGATATCTAATAGCTCCTTTCTCATTTATGGATTCCCACAAAATATTTATCAACACTTACCTTATTGCTTGTAACAAAATGTTGCATTTCTAAACTCAGATCTACAAGCATTTCAACCCTTCAAATATAATATTCCTTTATAAACTCTAAGTTTAACACTAAATCCATTTGAGTTTAGATATCTTGATCTCTAATTTCTTTCACAAAATCATCCTCCAAGGTGAAACTTGCCAATCTGCTCTTCTTATATGGTTATGGAATTGTTTTGGATGTTCCAAAGAATTTCAACATCCAACCTTTATAGATATTTGAGTCCCAAATTCACGTCCCTTGATGTTAGGCCCAAATGGTCTAAGGATTAAGTTTTTAAAAATTGTATAATCACCATGAGGCCAAACTTGCATAAGCTAATTGATTTGTAATTAAGTGAAATCTAAATTCTTCTTTTGACCCTTAGGCCAACCTACTCAGGCCTATTTTTCAACAAATTTCAATTGCAATTATTTCATGGCTGAAATTGTAATGATCTTAGGCTCACGAGTTTTTGAAATTTACCCATCTTTTGAGCTCACATGTTCTTGCTTGAAGATTGCATTACTATGTTTCAATCTTTTAGTCATCTTCATTAGTTGATGCATTAATCACATTATTCATCGCTATCAGGATTAGTCATGGCATGTTGCTATTAGCACCTAAGTAACTTTTACCTTGTGACATCTCTTTGAGGCATTTTGCAAATAACTAAGATACATTGTCTATAAATTCACATTTCGCAAACATCTAGGCCTTCTAAAAATTATAGGATCATTTTAGTTACATTTGAAAACATTAATCAACAATTTCCATATGTGCAGATATAAGCATTAACTACAACATGTCCAATTTATTTGCAGGTATATTTTCCTATGAAGAAAGACCACGCTTGACAATATGAACTCAAAATAAAATAATGAGACAATGGCTGCATTGTGGGCTCAATTTTGAAGAAAACTTGATAAATGTTATTGTCCTTGCAAAAAGTGTAAGGGCTTAAAGAATCAAAGAATTCTAATAACAATAGCCCAGAGTCATTGTAGGCAACATGGTCATGTTGAAGGGGGCCACAATTTTTGTCCATTACTGAATGCGGATTTCCTACTAGAGGAACATGGAGGTGTGAATATCCAAGATGAGACTAACACTCCCATGGAAGAAGATGATAATGTGCCAGAGGACATGATTGAAGAAGATGGTGTTGGGGCAGGTGATGAAAAAGCTCACAATGATGGTACTAGCGAATCTGATAATGATGATGAAGATGGTCTTGATATACCTTTACTTGAGAAGGCACACGAGCCCTTATACGAAGGCTCCCAAACAACTCTACTCTTGGCTATAGTGTTGTTGGCGAACTTAAAGGTTATGAATAGTATATCCAATGTAGCAATGTCATGTATGCTAAGGTATGTCATTTTTGTCATCTTCAATGTTAGCATACAATTACTATTCATTATATTAACAATGCATATTTTTTATTGTAGGTTGATTAGTGAGTTTTTGTTACCACCATCAAACATTTTGCCTTGTTCATATAAAAAATTATCTAACATTATGGATCAAGTTGGAATGAAGTATCAGACAATACATGCATGTCGCAATGATCATATTTTATATCATAAACAACATGAATTTGCAACAGAATGCCTTGATTGTCAGGTTAGTAGATATTGGTTAGATCAAATAAAAAAAAAAGTGCCTCACAAGATTCTTTGGTACATGCTCATTATTCCATGTCTTCAACAGTTATTTAAGTGTGGTAGCTTGGAACAATTTATAGATTACCATGCACGCAATAGAATTCAGGATAACATTATGCAGATGCCTAACTATGCTTCTAGATTTAAAGAGATAGAAGAAACATGATCACACTTTAAAGAAGAACCTCATAATCTAAAGCTTTCATTGATGGCAATCGGTGTCAATCCATATGGAGATATGAGATTTGTTTACTCAATGTGACCTATTTTTGTTATTAATAATAACATTCCTCCTTGGATGTTCATAAAGAGGGAGCACATAATGTTGTCAATGATTGTGCCATGTATTTTTTCATTTTATAGTTATCTAAATTAATTTATAAATAGTGCATGAAAATGGTCATAATAATTACATAATGTTTATGTTCATTCAATTACTAAGTAAATACCAAGTTAAAGATTTGAACATATAGATTGAGCTCTTAATTGACGAGTTGTTGAAGTTATAGAATTGTATCACTATGTATGACATCTCTAGATCAATAGGACATTTACAATTTCAATTCCATGCAATGCTTGTATGGACAATACATGATGCCCTTGAGCTAACTCATATTTGCAATATGTTATATTGTTAAGATCACATATTTTTAGTTTTTTATAGTGCTTATACATTACTATCGAATGCTTAAGTTGTGCATGATAATTGTACATGATCCAATTATACATTATCTTTTAGGTCTTTGGACAAAGGGAAAATTTGTATGTCCAGTTTGTGGTCCGAAGATGAAATCTCATCATTCAAGAAGTTTAGGAAAGTAGGTGTTTGATGAGTGTAGACACTTTCTGCACAATAATCATAGGTATCAAATTGTTGAAAAATATCTTTTCAATGGGAAAGAAGAGACATCATCAAGGCCATGAAGAATGACACCTCATTTATGGAAGTTGGAATACGATTGACTAAATCGTCGAGGTAATGCCCAATTTGTCGTTCAAAGTTTAAAATTTGTATTTTAATATTGTCTTATATTTACTAATGTTGTAATTGATGCTCATGAAGGTCATCAAGGCATCAATGACCAAATTTCTAGAGGAATGAAAAGTTATCCTACTCAATTTAGTAAGTTACCATACTGCAAGGATCTCCCAATCGAGCATTTGTTTGATACTATGCATGTTGAAAAAAATGTAATAGAGACACTATGGAAAATGTTGAATGGAAGGCATGATAAAGAACAAATTACCAAAATTTTTATTGACATTCATGAATCCAATCATGCACTAAAAGCTTTCATTGAATCAAATAGCAATGGAGACTGTATAAATACAAGTGCCCTTCCTTGGTTATTAATGGAGCAACAAAGTGATGCATTAAAATAAGTCATGAAAAACTAAAATTTTCAATAGGATTTGTTGCAAATATAAGCAGTCTTCTATCAAAGAAAGGTGATTTTGGGCCAGAGTTGAAAACACATGATTGGCATACCTTTGTCAAGGTAAGTCAAGTTCTCTATTTACAGTATATTTGTAAGATTGAATGTAGTACCAATTGTATTATTTAATAATATATTGAAATGATCATTTTTTAATGGTTGCAGTTCATCCTACCTCTATCCCTTCCACAATAGTTTGACAATAGTATTAAACAAGTTATATATGATATTGAAAAATACATGAGGTTAGAAGTGTTTTTCTTAGATTTGTAGCTTTCTATCTAAAATTTATTGTATAATTTTATTTGAAATCTCGTTTATGTGTTTTTGCGTGTTGAATCTCTTTTAGGTAGTTATCATCTAAAGAAATTGATAAAAAAGATATAAAATATTAGAAGAGAAAAATTTCACAACTTATGTGTGAAATGTAAAAGTGTTTACTTCCAACATTTTTCAATGCTCAAGAACACTACCTCATACATCAAGTTGAGAAGATTTAATTGTGTGGACCTATTCAAGTTAGATCAATGTGGATGGTTGAGAGGCACTTGAAATTTATGAAGGGCTTGGTTTGACAAAGAGCATATCCTTAGGGTTCTATGATAGAGGGATATATGATGTACTAGACCATGGTGTACATTAGAAAATATATTCCAAAGTTTGCAGCAGATATCCATGTAGATCACATTTGGGATCCCAATTGTAATGAGAAATTCAAAGGGGAGTACCTAATGGGGAAAGGTAGATTGAGGAGGCTGAGAGGTAATTATATTTTTTTTTTGTAATTTAATAATTCTCATCCATCATCAATATATATAAGTTGTTTCTAACTGGTGTAATTGTCTTCTTTATAGTTGGTTATGAGTGGGATGCACTACACTTGTATATTGCGAACTATCTTGATTAGATGATAGTATGGATTGAACAGTCTCAAGAAAATGGTTGCTCATTAACATGGGATTGTGTTGCATCATTGGTTAAAGAAGCTCATCATAATGGAGATCTCAATGTTACACCAATGGTACTTGATCTAATCTATGGCTTAAGAGATACAAAGGTATGCATAAGATTACTAATCATGAGACAAGTTTAATATCAACTCATAGATCAATGAGAAGATTCTTGACATGTTTGAATAATTGCAAGTCAAACACCACAATGCTATGTACTGCCATGGCTATAAATTTTGCACAAAAAATTTAGATGAAATGAAGAAAACGTGTGATTCTAGGATAAGTGTTGTCTTTGTGATCACCAATATTTCATCTAGAACTGACATACATTCTCAACAATTTGAAAATTGATGCTATGGAATTTTGGATGATATACTTGAGTGCAACTTTAAATCATTCAAAATAGTTTTTTTTATTGTCAAATGGTTCAGGTTATGACTGAATTGAAATGATCTTGATAGGACTATTATTGAACATGATAGTGGATTTACTATGATTAATACAAGATCATTTGAGCTAGTTAGAGATGAGCTCTATGTTCTTCCAAGCCAATGCGAGCAAGTGTTTTACTTTGGTGTTCCACACAAACCAAGTTGGTCATTTTTTGTTAGACATGACCCAAGAGGAAGGCCAAAAAAGTATGATGTGATTGAAGAAGAAGATAGTGAAGAAGCACAAGAGGAAGTAAATGATTATCAGGAACGACAGTTACCCAATGATGAAGAAGAAGAAGATGGTGATGATTTTGGTCATGCTAACGATAATGGTGATAATGATGATGATGATGCTGATGACAATCATGATCATGGTGATGAAGATGGTGATGATGGCCATGATGATGATAGTGATGAAGATGATAATGATGGTGATTAAGATGGTGGTGGTGATGATGACAATCAAAGTGACAAGTTCGATGATGGTGATGATGACATGGATGAAGATCATGATGATCAATGAAATGTCTAGGTAGGATCAATGTCAACTATGATGGGGTCTTGTATGACCAAATTTTTCTTTCCAAACCATATGTGCACATATAAACATTAAGTAGAACATATCAAATATTTTTTTAGATATATAAACATTGGTTACACTAAATTTTTAACTTAAGACAAATGATTTACATATAAAATCTACTTTATTATTAAATTTTTTTTTGATAAGTCTATTACTTTAATTTCACTGTTGATTTCTAAGAGTAACTAATTTTTTTCATAGGGCGATATGGATGCACCATCTCAGACACCTTCAATAGATATAAACATTAATTATTGTAAATTTTAATGTTAATATGAAAAAAAATGTCATATTATTATGTTCTTTTCTTTATGGCTTTGGAGTTATTTTGATGAAATTATACTAATGTTTGATGTCACAAATGATAGGAAATAGCTAGAATGGTCACTGATCAAATGGGATTTGAAATACAGGCATCATATCTACATTACATCGCCCTTAGTACTGACCCTGTGTTCATCACCCAAAAAATTAAGTAAAGATACACTGATGAACTTGTTAACATTATCATAAAGGGTGACAAAAGTGAGGAGAAAGAGGCACTGAGAACATAATTGGACCGTAGAATCCAATCTTTGAACGTAAGCAATAATTTGACTAAAGCAATAATAGAAGTTCAATAGATATTAATATTTTATAGTATCTTATGGATCATGATCTCTAATTTTATGTGTTCTTGTATCGACATATGTGCCAGTTGCAACATCACATGGTGAACATGGTGAGGGTTGTTGTGCACAACCTTCATGCAAGTAAAACTTCGTTTGTTTTGATCAACATTATAACACTTACCTTTTTTTTGTGGACATTTCTCACTAGTATCCCATTTGATCTTTATCCATTGCAAATTTCTTTGCTAACAATATTCTATTCTTCAGCTCATGATGAATGTGAACTCCTCCTTCGGTTAGTGGTTTAGTATTGCTTGGTGCATTGTGGACAACAAGGACCATGCAAACATCCTCATGTATGCCCACTAGAACTGGTAAAACCTTTTTTTTCTCTATTTTGTAATGTGCTATATTTTGTAATGTATTTCTACAAGTTGATGAGCAATGAAGTAGCATATTAGTGCTTAAATGATGTCTAGAGAAGCTTGCATACATACAAACACATTCATACACACACCACGCATACATACATACATACATACATACATACATATCCACACATAGAGAGACATGGAGATAGGTAGGGAGGTAGACTTTCAGTTTTGTCTTGTATACCTTTTCCTCGTGACTTCTCATCCGCACTTCTAACATTTTTGGGCTCATGACCATTGACTATTTCTCCTTGTAATATGTTGGTACAAGAGCACACTTATATTTACTCATCCCAAATAGACGGGCTAGAATGCATATTATTATTCAGGTGATGTAATAATATGCACAATGAATTTGATACCGGACCAGCTAGGAGTCGAATTGAGGACCACCAGTTTGATGCCAGGATGATCTTCCATTGAGCTACAAGTCTTTTTGGTGACCAATCCATCTATGGTCACTAGAGGCTAAAGCTTCTAAATCTTCCACATTTTATTCAAATTTCATTTTTAGAACATATGTGTGAATGTAATGATCTCATCTGCCATAGATCTAGAATTCAGTATTTAAAGAAGATAATCCCTTAGGAATAAAAAATTACTAGAATTTTGATCACTTCATTGCACTTCCATCCCAAGGGATTATACAAAACAATTGCCTGAATATATAACAATGAAGAAATGTACAATTTAGTCAGTCAATGTAATATGATTAGAATGAAAAGCCACTGCAGATGAATTAAAACTATGTTAAATCAAAATATAAATGAAAACTACACTAGACTCCTCCCAACATCCAATTTGGCTTTAGATTTGAGGCAGTAGCTGATATTCATAAGAGGGCATTGTGAAAGCAAGACATAAAAGTTATAGATTGCTAGTTTTAGAAGCATCATGTTACTACTAGAGAAGCAGAAAAACTATTCAAATTAGAATGTTATTTGTGTATGCTTATGAGAATTGAAACTAAAAGTATGAACTTCTATGTTCACTTCTTACTTTGAAATAGCAACCACTTCATGGAAACAGATCCTACACTATCTAGTCCAATATCAAACATCATGTTTTGGACAATGTAGTGATAAGATGACATAAGTAGTGATAAGGACTTGAGATATTGTCCAACTTAAACCTCTAGGGAACCACATGAAAGACATGTAGAATAATCATTGGCCACATGTTGTTTTGAAGTACCAGCTATTGCATCATGGTGTTGTACAACTACCATTGCTTCTTCCAAAGAATAGGTGTTAGGTTGTCTCTTATTATTGACTGCACCTTTCATAGTCTCTAGTATTATCTTCTTCTCTCATAATATAATTAACATTGGTTTCTAGGCAGCAAATTAATTGGTCATATTAACAAAGTGTGACTAGTGGAATCTCTCTGTCATTCAATTCATTTGGTGTCTACTTTAATTGTCATGATGTTTTAGTTGATAGACCAACAGAGAGTAGTACTACTGAAGCTGATCCATTTTTTGGATCAGTTTGTGTGATTAGTACTGGTTCATATGAAGGGACATTGTTGCTGAATAAGAAAATGATGTTTCTGTTAAAAGAACAAAAGCTTCCAGGTGCTTTAAAATTGTTATTATTTAAAGTGTAAATTTAGTTTACTTTTACATTACTCATTTTGGACTAATAAATCCTTTATATTTTTGTAGGTAATAATGCTTTCTTTGAACATCTTTTTCATATGACATTGAGACTATTTGGACCCACCATACGTAAAAGGTACATAGTTTCATATCATTGCTACATAACTTTTCTTTTCTTTCATTTATTGTAATATATTAATATTATTGATCTAACAATCTATTTGTTTTTAAAAAGGTGGAATTTACAAGTTGTGCAATTAAAAAATTAGTTGATTGCATCTTTTGAGGAGAAATTTGGAAAAAATATTTTTGACACTGGCCTACTTCTGAAAAGAGCAACAAAGCATATAAAGACTGTGAGGGATCAATATAGAAGGGCTCTTAAGGATAACCCAAAGTACAACCATCCTCTTATGATTCCACAGATGGAGTGGAATAAAATAATAGAAGATGCAAAGGAGAAAAGGCTATGTGAAGATAGAGATAATGAAGCAACACAGGGCAAAAAGAGGTAGGTCATGATAGTATTAAGTACATTGTAATCATGCACTAATTATTGATATTTGTAAATATATAATCTAAGATGTTTGAATTTTTTCATAGATTGCAGGACACATCTGTGGCTACAAAAGCGAGAGTAGAGAAGGTTGGCCAACACAAACTTGGCTTTGGTGGCTATATGAATCTCCAGTCTTGACTTGTAAGTAGAGCAATGAAATTTCATTTTTTTCTTTTTAATATAATGTTGCAAATAGTTTTGTTTAATGAAACTATAGATGGAAAATTGATGATATTAAGCAAAAAATATAGGGCACAAAATTCAATGTGGAGGTCATAAATGAAGATAGAAAAATTGTCTTGAAGGAAAGCTATAAAGTTGTGGCTGCACGCCTATGTGAAGAATTTGTAAGCCTTGCCCAAGAATCCAGTGCACCAAATGATATCTCATAGGTAAATTGGTCAGATGAATAGTAAATGAAATTGAATAGTTGAGAAGATTCTTTTTTGGTATTAGTTTTAAACGTAAATTGACTACATAACAATGTGCATAACATTTTATTGTAGCCTTCATATCCTACCATAGAACTTGCTCGTGATGAAGGCCATGATGTGCATTATAGTGGTGGAGGTATTAATTTTCTATTGGAAATTAATTATGTGATTATGAATACAATTTAACATCTTCAATTGCAATTTGATGTGTATCCTTTTTTTGAATATCTCAGAGCATGTTGAACATCATGCTGAAGGAGTGGACCATGTTCTAAGTGTTCAACATGTTGACATGGCAGCAGATCAAAATGTTAATGTACATGATGTGGCATTGTTAGGTAAGAAAAATGCATGTTATGTTGTACTTGTACTTAATTATAGACTTGTAACAGTTAGAAAAAAAAAAGAAAAAAGAGTATGCCAATTTATCCCATTCACTTGTTCTTGCAATAAAGCCCCCTTTAGTGTAGCAGCCTCCTGCTCCTCCAAAGAAAAGGAGCCATAATAATTTGACATTACATGTGCCAGAAGAGGAGGAGAATGATGCAGATATGGATGCTCCTATGAGCACTTTTCTTAAGAGAGCTTAGAAAAACAAAACAAAAAATGATGTTTTAAAAATCTTCTTTGATAAACCTTGTTGGATAATGAAAGAACTTTGTTTTAAGTAATTATGTATGAATGATGCATATTAATATAGATTTTTATTTTATGTTAATGAATATTGTTATGTGTTAATGAAGTCTTGATTAGTATTGTGTATTAATGAATTTTATATCATATTAATGAATGTTATGTGATTGTATTGATTGAATGTTATAATTCATAAATGGATGAATGAATGAATGAAGTATGTAATTAGATGATAATGGGTACTTTAGATTGATGTTAGGTGGAGGGGGTGAGGTTAGATGATCTTCCACCTTCACATGATTGGCCTTGTTAAGTAGAGAATATTATAGTATTCTTGAAACCAAGTGAAGCTTAAAATAACATAAAATGGATACTTTGCATGTGGTAGGTCTAAAATGATCCACAACTACTGCTACCCATAACATAGAATGCAAATATGATATGGGATTTATGTGTGGCTACCTAGAATGTTTGATATTTGATCATTTTGTTCCCTTTATATATTTACATTCTCAAGTTAGATTTGGCAAACTCATTGTGGTCTAGCAATTTTAACTTTTGAGTCCTATGAAACTTGTTATTGTTGAATATGAATAATAGGTGATAGTTGCCCTAAAACACCAGAAGTCTCTAACTTTAGGAAACCAACAAAACAATCCTCTTGAACAGGTTCACTCCCTTGATTCATTTCAAACAACTTATCAATTGACCTTGCCTTTGTTTCAACTTCCCTCTTCTTGGGAACACTCCTAGTTCACCCCTCCTGTAACCAACTCTTGATCTCTATACTCAAAGACTCCCCTAATCCTTAAAATGCTTAAATACCCTTCAAATAACATAACTAAGGAGTTCCAAATGCTACCAAACATTACTTTTGTCTCAAACTTAAAACTGCCTTCAATAGGCTTGTCCTGCAAGTAATCTGCACTTTGCTTCCAAACTTCTCAAATGACCTAGTAACCTCTTTAGCTTTTCAAATACCCTTTATTGAGTTCTTCAAACCCTATGAATCTCAGTCCTTTCATCCAGTGACTAATGAACCTTT
Organism: Cupressus sempervirens; assembly: GCA_028749045.1. NCBI lineage: Eukaryota > Viridiplantae > Streptophyta > Pinopsida > Cupressales > Cupressaceae > Cupressus > Cupressus sempervirens. The sequence goes on from CM053792.1 coordinate 554,517,459, forward strand.
CTATGACTACTCCTACATGCAACTAGGCCTAATTAGCCCTCCATTTACAAAGCAACTCCTTTTTGCTCTTACTTCCAACATTCCAAAACTTGACATAGTCTTAAGGAATCTATTAAATAGAAGGATTCCTAAATTTGTTTGAACTTCCACTCACATCTAAGCATTCTTTCATCAAACCCTCGTTTTAAGGGTTTCTAGCCTAGGGCTCTCTAGAAAAGACCCTTAACAATTTCACAAAACCTTTCTAATAGTTTAGACACCTTAAAATACACTTCTCAATTTTTTCCAACACTCATTTATCCACTCCAACCCTCAGATCACTATATTCACCATGTGGTGCTTTCTAAGTGCACCCTCACTATTTGTTCATCAGTCACCCACTGTTCCTTTCTCTGTTCACTGTCACTTGCATCTAAATCATAGTAAAAAAATCATATTTATAGGCTTAAGTACCTCTCCCACAAGTTACATTTTAATCACAGAAAGTGGGAGAGGCATATTTCCTTAAATTTCTTCAAAACAGTGACAGGTTGTCATGTTTCCTGTGATAGCAAAGAACTTCAAATAGATCTATTAGAAGAAACTTGCAAAGATCTTTGAAAAGAGTTTTGAAAGACTTAACAAATCATGAACACCATTCCAAGGAAAAAAAACAATAATTTTTAAATGGAAAGAACATTATTCGATTGTCAAGTTGAATCTTGAAAAACAAAAAAACTGTCACTGTGATAGTGAATTACAAAATTCTTTTATTTATTTCTTTTCTTGATACATTCACCTCTCATCGACTACCACTCTATTGTGTCTTATAAATACATTACTTTAGACTCTTTTCCCCCTAATCTTACTTAGAAAACTATCCTCCAAGACCCCTTGGGTCGACCAACTTCCCCTTAATTGTCAGGTGATAGTAAACAAACAGTTTTAATAACATTTTAATAACAAATGTTACTTCTTTGTTTAGCCTTCATGAAAAGAACTTATGAAACATAGTAAAGTATTACTAAAGACTTATAAAATGTTTTGAAACAACCTTCATACACCTATAACCTCAACTAACCCCATTAAGCCTTATTTGACTTATGTTGCCAATATTGGCAATTTTACACAATATTGCACTTTTAGTGCCTTTTACATCCTCTAGAGGCTTTGATAGCCTTATTACATTTGTAAACCACTATCATTCATTTCCTATAACTCTAGGACTTCAAATGACCCTTCATATCCCTTACAACACATCGATTGACTCTTGACTCCTCACTCATGCCAATTTGCCCATTCTTGGCAATGTATTACAATTTGACAACTTTATGAAATTCCTTACATTTTGATGGCTTCAATAGCCATAATTCATCATTAAATGACTTTAAATATCTTCATTAGGAATTGATTTCCCTTGGTACCTTCATTGTCTCCTTCATAGCTCCTGGTGTACCTTGTAGCTTCATGTATCCATTGGGTGCCCCTGCACCAAACTCCTTGAATTTTTATCAAGGACCCTTCATCTATCATGTTTGTCAGCTTTTTTTATTGTCCACCAAATGATAATAAAATATCATTCTAATATGGTACACATCAGCATGGCTTTCTATTCTTCACTTTGACCTCTGGTAGGTCATGCTTCATCTTCAAGGCATCTTTTGTTGACAGATTACCAGGGGATGAAATCATAGGAGTATGTTGTGAAATTCCATACTCCATTGGAAGATGGTTAAATGAGCATGTTAAACCACTAGAAATAGAAGGAACATAATTCATGCAAAGCTTTCTAACCTTCTTAATCATGGCAGCCATTGAGCCAAGGGATACGGCTTTCATATATTCTATTTCCATTTTTTCACATTTGTCAATTACCATTTGCACATTTTTGTGTCAACAATTTATATTTAAGTGATATTTTACAATTTTGAATATTTTCATAACCCTAAAGTTGAGATGACATAGATGGTTTGGTACCATATCCATGCATTTAGATATGGGAGAAATATGGGCTTGTATGTGGATTTGTTTGGCTAAGATTTCTATGCTATGTTCAAGAGCTCTGTAATTATACTTGGTGTCTCATACAAGGGTACATGTATCTAGGCAAGGAAGGAGAAATATATGTGAACTTTGCAGTTCAACCTTATAATATTTCTTAGCTCATCAACTTCTCAAGGTTTGTGTGTTGGATAGTAATGTTGAATTATCAATTTATCTTGAATATACTTGTTTATTTGTAATTTGTGACTGGAGAAAACTTGTGTAGTTTTTTTTTTTTAGATACTTTTTTTTTTTGTCAAATGATTTAGAATAAATGTCACCTAGTGATTTTAAATATTCTATTGCTTTGAGAATATTACTCTTTTCTTTCATTGTAGTTAGATAATATGTAAAGATTCATAAAATTTTAAATATTACAATATCTTCTCACATGCTACTCAAAATCACACCACATTGTAATTTTTCTAGAAACTATAAACTTTGATGGTGAACTCAACACAATGTTTAAAGAAATGGTCTTTGTAACAGATATTCCAACAACTACAAATTAATGAAGAAAAGGGTGACATAGTATGCACAATGAATTCGAACAGGAGTAGAGGATCATCATAGTATTCTCAAAGAATTTTCAACGATGCTCGATTATCAGGTTAGTTAATGTATGTTTCATGCTAGTCATTTTTAACAATGTTATTGTTCAAGAGGATTATTTATTGAAACTTTACTTACATTATCCTCTATGTATAATTCAAAATGTCATGTACAATATGAAGGCTTTGACAAGAGCATTGTATGCCCTCTATCTAAATTTTAAAAAAATCACAATGATGCAAGAAAGAGAAGAAAAATGCATTGCATTAAAAAATATCATGACACTAGATCTGTATTATATTTATAAAATCTAGTGGAATACATAAATACTAGAATAATAATATGTACTTGAATACATCAACTAAATAGTAATAGTAGAATGGAAATGATAAGAAATCAAGCACCTCATTGGGCATCTTTCATCATATCAGAATTGATGCTTCTATAAAATGCCACTCTGCCCAACAAATTAGTTTGACAATAGGACAAGAAATGTTCTTTGTTTAGTGTAATCCTTAGATGAGATTACCCACAAGAAACCAAAAGGATTCAACCTTTGATTTTGGATTGAAGGATCATATTCTCAAATTGATAGATAAGCTTTGCGTGTTGTAGCCACTCATTCTACATGGGAAAATATGTGAAATGAATTATAGAATTATTCTTTGATGTTGGCAGGCCTCTGTCTATTTATTGAAATGCTAGAAACTTGAGTGTTAAATCCTATGTGCCTAGCCTTATTATCATCATAATTTCTTTTGATGATACTAGTTTCATTTATTAATGAAGTTTGACAGTACATGGCCCCAGTGTAATAACATAAAATTTCTCAAGTTGCCAATAAAGTCTGACCACTCGTCAGTAAATCAAATATAGTCCAAAAACCACCAACTAGAAAGATGTAATATAAAGCATTATGTGTGAATGATTCAGAGCCAAATCCAATGACAAGTACTATTATTATTTGTAGTAGAATAATAATGCTTGCTTCAGGTCCCTAGGAAGTAGGAAGACATTTTTCCCTGGCCATTTATAGTGGACATGTACACTTAGAAATTGCTAATCCCATAAGGAGACTAGTGGTGAGGATCCTACCTCCAACCAACCTCTTAAATTTTAGGGAACAAACATAAAATATAGGAAATGGTCCAAATATTGTAAAATACCAAGGAGAAATGAATGAAACTAAACCTCATAGTATATACTTTTTAGGTAAACACCGTTTGACCATTCTTAATGAAAAAGAGACATTAAAAGTCCACCTAGTTAGAATTCCTTGCCCATGAACAATGCAACATTGGATGTTTAGGTATACTTGGTCATTCCTAAGGAGCAATCTTTGTGGTTAGGCTTTTTGAATGGACCAAGTATTCTATGATTATCTTGTTCCCCAATCTCTTCTCTTGGTTGTACAATACAAAGAAACATTTTCCTCTATTATGAAGAGCCCAACCCTTGTACACAGACACCTTCAAATTTTCCAAGGTCCATAATAGGATTTGTGTTTCTTCCCTAGTCATAGATGATATTTGAACTTGAAGTATTTTAGTTTCTATTTAAAGGAAGCAAATCCTAATTGCACTTGCTGCTACACCATAATTGAGATATTGAAGCATTTGAATTAGGAACCCTATATATTTGTGCAACAAAATCCACCAATTGGACTTGAGCCAGAAGGATTGTTTGCATCTGAGCTTAAAATTTTCCTAAGGTGATCACGACCTTTCCCGATGAAAATTAAAATGTGATTGCTTTATTATTTCATGTGATCTAAAGTTATTGATTCCATTTTGTCAAAAAAGTGTATGCTTGTCTTTGTATGCTGATGTGTGTTGCTAGATTTATTGAGCATGTCTATTCCCATTTTTTGAGCATGTATCTGTTTGACCATTAACTTGTTCCTCATCTGCAATAGTAACACCATGTTTGTTACTAATAACATGTCATAATTTTTATCCAATTATCTCCTAATTCTTTGGGTAGCTCTTGTAACCGATATATTTTCCATTCTTTCTGAAATCTTCATATCATCTTCTCGTATCCCACTTGTTTTTTTGCAAGGATGACAAGTTTGTGATAGCTGAGGTAGTTTATTGACCACATAACCTCTTGACAAAATCTGTGCTAGAAGATCCAATCTATACACCTAACTTATCCTTCCGAAGAAGATAATCTAGAATATTCTAAGGTGATTGAATAAATTGTCATCTCCCTTGAAGTCAACAATCTAAAGTTCATTGTGAGTATCTTTAACCTGAAATATATTTTATTTGCACAAGCTGAATGATTTTAGTAGTTTAGGTGACCAATGAAATTGCATTTAGAAATGGTTGGGTGAAGGAGAGATTATTTTCTTCTATCCTGAAATGGGAGGCTCAAAGTAGAAATAATTGTCCTGCTGGAAATGATCCCCACCTTTTTCTTGTATTATAGAAGCATATTATTCCTTCCAAACCTAGACATATAGTGTACAAAATTTCAAAATAATAACTTTCTTCCAAAGGGTGGGATGATCTGTTAAATATGGAACCCTTGTATCCTTTTGGAGATTTTTTACTCCTTTCATTGCTAGACACCTCAGCCATGCCTATTTCTATTGTAGCTAAATCTTTAATTGTAGCTGAATCTTTACCATGGCCTGCACAGTATACCTATATTTTGAGAGAATTGGACTACTTTTGGCAATATCAAAAGTTTCCTATTTGGGCAAAAACACATGCTTCCTTAGGATTATTGGTACCATTTTAGGAGAATTTTTTTTATGTACTTGTCTTCTCCCATATCATTTACTCTTATTGACTTAAAGCTGCTTTAGCTCACAAGCTTCAACTGGCTTGTAAGAGCTGATTTCTAGGAAACACTTCAAGGGTTATTAACTTATTCCTTACATATTTCTTTCTTCATTAGTAGAATAACATTATTTTTGCTTTGTTCACAACCAATACATCTCAAGAAACTTTTCAACCTTCACGTGTGAAGTGATTGCCATATTGCTATCAAGTTTATGTGCAAGATTGTTAAGCGAGAAATTTTATTGAGGGATAGTAACCAGTCTCATCACTTCAAGGATGGGATCTATTCTTGTGGTGATTATTGGTGATTCTAGTGGAGAAGCAACTACAGGCAGGATCTTCATGTTTTGGTAGGCAATGAGCTATTTTAGTACATGTCATGTGATCATACCATGAAGACATTAATTGTGAACATACTTTCTAGTAGCCAATACTATGAGCATTGTCAGAGTTCAAGGGCTAAAATGGGGCTAATAACAAATTTTAATTTGATTGCGAGTCTATTGAAGAGTGTGAATTTTTTGAGCTGCGTGAGGCTCGTTGCCAATTACAACTGTATATGAGTTATGGCCATTTGAACTAGTTCACATAGTGGGCATTAATTATGTGCATTAAATAAAACCATTATCGGAGGCAAATATGACAAGGAATTATGGACATAAAATTAAATTATATGAACATTGGTTGGCCTTAGAACCAGGTGTACTTCCACATATAGTGTGTAGGGTTGTTAGTAATACATGGAATCATTATTTATAATATGGTTCAAGCAAGGAGTCTAAAAAATTCAAATGTGATTCTATACATAACCCATCTCAAAACCTATAATAAAGTAGGTAACTGTATGAATCACTACAACATTTAATAGTTGTAGCAGTCTCAAAACAAGGCAGTATTAGGCCATCATCAACCCAATACTAGTCTAGTTAAGCTCCTTGAGATAGAAAACATATATGATAAATGTGGTGCTCAATATTATATAAAATTTGGATGAAATGTTTTTGGCTACTTAGTAGAGCTTTTATTTCAAAATTGCAGTAAGAGATTTTCAATATTAGCTGTCACAAACTTATTGTAGGTTGAATATGCCTATTGGTAGAAACATAAAACTTTATACAACAATAAGTATGGTGAGATGTGATGCCACAAACATGACACATATGACTACAAATCATCTAGGAATAGTGGCCAATACATAATAGGATCCTGATGGATTGTTAAAAATGATGATCCTGATGGTATCTATAGACCATTCAATTGAACTATGTATTTGTTGTAGCCTTCCTCCAAGAGGAGGATTCAATTGAACTATTCATCTAGGATTCCACATTTTGCATGCATGTCTACTAGGGCAGTTGCAACTTAAAGAAATATATTCTCGTAATATATATATTTTGTGCATATCCAGTAACCATGACTTTCAATGACCACATTACATTTAGGCATCATGTCAAACAGTTCACATGACTTATCTATGCTTCCATTTTGCAAGCATGTCTCCCAAGGAAAATGCTACTACTTCATCTACACCATATGAGAAAATCCTTTATGCTTTGATGGATTCCTATAGCTTATCCCAAAGCTCTCATTCAGTAGTTATCAGATGATCAATCAAGAGGAAACAATTGAGAGCTTAGAGTGACACTCTTTTTAGATGATCATATGAAATGAAATGGGCATGCGAGTAGAAATAAACTAGAAAGAAATTGTGTATAGATGAAGGCATCATAGGTTGTTATTTGCAACATCTAGGCCTAGAACACAAGTTCTAGCCAGATCATTTTGGACGTAGCCCTCAAAATTGTGTTGGTTGTAATTGAGATGTTCAATTCATTAAATGCATTATCGAAAGATGGAAGCCTTCTTGCCATGCTAATGTACTATATTTTTTTAACAAGTGAGACATGTGATTCTACAATCATATATTCAGCCCAAGCATGTAATGAGGAAGACACACAAGCTCCCACCTGGTCGGAGATAGATCTGCAAAACTTAGAGTTAAACTTTCTAATTATTTTAGATTGGAATAATATAAAATCCTTAACATTTATTTATATGGAACCTATTGGTAGAACATAAATTGTTCTCTAGATTACATTTTTTCCACATAGACTAGTTAAAATAAAACTTGATGGTGCAAAGAACAATGGGAAAAATAGTAAAGAGTTTTTCTTGCTAAAAAAATGATTTTAGCTAGAAGATGGCCAATTTTAACATTAATCTTATGCAATTTTAATGTGATGGGTATCCTTCTATAAGATGATTGTTGTTTTGATCAGTGGCTTTGAGTGAATGTGTCACACCATATAACAAAATTTTTCTTGATGTTGCATATAAACTTCACCAATAAGTAAATGTGTTCAGCATTTTTCAAGACCTTGGCAGCTGAGCTGTAGTATCTAGTCTAAGTGTTTCAAGTGCTTGTACCATAAATTTTTATCCATTCAATTACATGTCATGTGTTAATGTAGGGATCCATACTAGTTTAAGCCTTCATCAGGAGAACATATTCATTTCAAAGGATCAAATGCCTGCAATGTTCACATTTTAGGTATTAGTTATGATTTCTTTCTACTCTCTTTTACATTGATTAATGATATAAATCATTTTTAGGATTGATATGGTTTACATTTTTGGTTTCTAATTGATCTGCTTTACATTTTTGTTTTTGGAAGACTTTTGTATCAACATTTTAGATGATATTTCATAATCTATCTTCTACATTAACTAAGATCACATGTCAATTGAGCCTCTATAGTTTCTTTCATCTAGAGACAATTCTAACACTTTCTGAACATTATGTTATGGCAGAAGAAAACAACAAGGACACTCTTGGCATCATCTGCAAGGAGCCATGGGGACAATTGAAAGAAATATGCTTCTCCAAGTAAAAATAAAGAAGCTGGTAAAAGAGATGAAGATTCCTTCCAAGGGGCCAAAACACCTTCCACTCCACGTGAATCACACAACTTCTCAACATCAAGGTCTTCCACATACCAGTCAAATGAAATTGATCTCTATAACCTTGTTAATATGGACTATGGTAAAGTGTATGATATGTAAGTGTATGACAGAATAGAGCAAATCTAGAGCACCACTATAACTTATAATATAGAGGGATGGTGATAGTAGTTAGTTGGAGGTTGGTTCCAACATTCCATCCATCCCTTTTTGGGTACATGATGATAATTTTATTTGATGGTTGTTGTTGAGCAACATAATACTTCTATTCACATTATATATCAAGTAAATAGATGGCTTGACATTACTTAAAATTTTCATGCTATCCATTTCTTTATATAATCAAAAGGCTTGACATGTGGCAAAATGTTCACCATTAAATGGGGACAATCCCTATGGAATTTAACTGAACTTAGTTGAATTGTGCAATAATAAGTCATGTTATGTGTACCCCATATGTTCAAAACATGAAAATAAGTCTTTTTATCATATGTTTTATCTTTTGGTGAGCCTTGTTAGACATGGACTACCTTCATACAATGCACATGATTTGTCTCAATCATATAACTAATTATATATTCTTCATATTAGTTACTATCAATGTTTTTCAGGCATTCTATATAACAGTTCACATGTCTTGCATATGATATGACATTTTGCATGCATCTTGCACTCTCTCTCATCTGGCTAATGATGGATTGCGTAGAGTGATATGAAACCATGATGCTAAAAAACACACAATCAAATACAAAATGAACTTGCACTACAAATGGATTGTGGAAATCTGATATTGGTAATTTTCCATGCATGTCTACCAGGACAATCACAACTTAAACATATATTTGTTCTGGTAGACATGCATGCAAAATTAACAATATCAGATTTCCACAATCCATTTGTAGTGCAAGTTCATTTTGGATTTGATTGTGTGTGTTTTTTAGAACCATGGTTTTCTATCACTTTGCCTAATCCATCATTAGCTAGATGAGAGAGTGTAGGATGCATGCAAAATGTCATATCATACTCAAGGCATGTGTACTATTTTATAGAATGCCTGAAAAAAATTTTACACCTAGCTGTTGGTTGAAATTTCCACCAACTCCTGGGTTTTTTCTACCTTTGTTGGTGGAAATTTGTACCTTCATTGGTCAAAATTTCCACCAATGCCTGGGTTTTTTCTACCTTTGTTGGTCAAAATTTCTAACTTCATTGGTCAAAAATTTCTACCTCCATTGGTTGAAATTTCCACCAACACCTAATTTTTTTCTACTTTTGTTGGTCAAATTTCCACCTTCATTGGTCAAAACTTTCTACCTTCATTGGTCAAAATTTCCACAAACGCTTGGATTTTTTCCTACCTTCATTGGTCAAAATTTCCACCAATGCCTAGATTTTTTCCTACCTTTGTTGGTCAAAATTTCTACCTTCATTGGTCAAAAATTTCCACCTTCATTGGTCAAAATTTTGACCAATTCCTGATTGAACTTGGACAATGGCTCTAGAAGGTTTTTGACCAATGGATTGGTCAAAATTTTGACCAACTAGTAAGTTGGTCAAAATTTTGACTAGAAAATTTTTTACCAATGGGTTGGTCAAATTTGGTCGAAAATTGGGTCAAAAATTCAACCAATAAAGGTCAAAAAATGAACCCAAATGTACTAGTGTCTCATTCCTTCTTAAAGAGGTAGCTATAATTATTTTGCACTTAACCATCACCATAGATCTTTAGATTTGATTAGACTCAATGAATCTATCAATGATTTTTTTCCTTCTACTCTTTTCTAGTTCTAGAAAATTATCCTTAAATCCTTACCTCTAATCACATAAAAAATCAATTCATGCATTTAATACACTATCTCATTAATCCTTATCATCCATGTATTTTTACTAATCCAAAAATTCAACTATGTTGGCCTCAAACTTGATTCTTTTAGAAACTATTAATTTTATGACACTCGATCATATCACTATGTTCTTATGCTTAATCAATAATTTGTAGCTTGATCTCTACTATTTTGTCTTTCTTAGCTTTCATTAGCTTTCTCATTCTTCAGTATGCTTGGTCACTACTATATTTTCTTTTTTATCTTTCTTGGCCATAACTAACACTCAACTAATACTATTTTCTTGGCTAGCACTTAAGTTCATTAATCTTCTACTTCAACTCCTTTATTGACCTAGTGGAATTGTCACTTGGTGAAGCTTGGTGTTTTACTCAACTTCTTGTTTTCTCTTCTATGCATCAACTCAACTATCTTTTTCACTTCTTATAATGATTAAACAATACATTGCATTATCAAATAATAACTTATCAATTGCCCATTGTAATTAGAACATACTTTCTCCTCTCCACTCAACAACTTCACTAGTTCATCTAGTTATCTCTCTTTTCAAATATTCTTCACCAATGAATAGATATGGCACTCTACATTGTTAGTAAATGTCTCTCTAGTAGGTTTGACATCAATGAGAACATAATAATTGTTCTAATTTTAGTTTCCATTTGTGCATGTTTGAGTGGATCAATCAAAAGGGATCACAAGGAAGAAAGACAATTGAAAGAGGAAAGAGATTGAGTGATAGAGAGAGCTAAACAAGAAAGGTAGTACTAAACCTAATAGATCATTTCATTATTACTCTCTAACCATTGTAGAAGAAAAAATCTTAATTGAGTGGATGTAAAAATATTACATCCTTTTTATGATGACATTTTTTTGGATGTCTTTTAAACCCTTTAGAGAAGGCCACTCTTTAGATGTTTCAAGGAGTGATAAGTTCTCGATGATCTTTGGTGAAAATCCTCTAACAAGGCCACATTGAAAATGTATATGTAACCTTTGACAAGGTTGGCTCCTACTAGAGGCCACTTTAGAAGAGTGAAATTTTGGGGTTGTCGATTGACAGGTAGTTTTTCCCTTAATAGGTTTTCTATGATAAATACTTGTGCAACATTGTGTGGATACTTATTGTGATGTATTTTTATCTCATGCTTACTACTTATTTCTACAACTTTGTATAAGTTAGAAGTTTACTCTAATACTTAGTATATGAAGTTGATAGTTTGATGCAAGGTTTATATTAATCTATGTTATGATGTTAGATTTGGTTATCAAGCTAATGATCTAACATATTAAAGTGTTTAAGTTTGTTAAAAAGTATTTTTAAGGCTTCTAGAATAAATTTTTATAATTGATTCATCCTCCTTCTCAATTATCTCACATATAGAAACTTGGATGAGAAGTTTTTTATGCAAATCTCTACATTTATGTTTGCTAAAGCATACGAATAGTTAGAGAAGAAGTTAGTAATGAATCAGAAGATATTGGAAATAGAATTAGATGGGCTACAAAAGACTTTTCCTACACCACTGAAATTGGAAGGAACAAATATTCTAGAGAACTTAGAGAAAACCATAGAAGCATTTGATGACCATTTTACTACCTTGACTAATTCAAAGAAGATGAAGGCACAACAAGAATGTGAAAAAAAATAGTTTCATAAGATATGTGATAATATATCTAATGATCTACAAGTCATTAAATATGCATTAAGGATATAGAGGATGTATAAATGAAGCAATGATGTCTATTGCATGCACAAAAGAACATAATTATGTTGGAAATGTCACAGATTGTATAAAAGAGGATGATGAAAAATTAGAACAAATTGTTGGAGAATTGGAGTAGTATGATATATTATTGAATTTGATAAGAGAGTAAGTAAAGTATTTAGTGCACTTAATAGATTGGAGAATGAGAAGGACAATATATTTATCCGATTTAATCTATTTAGAGACCACTTGACTTTGAAGTTGAACATGTTGCATAAGCAATTGAACAATTTACTTGATGAAAATAAATCATATGAGAATTTAATCCCAATAAATCTAAATGGAGAAATTTTTGTTTCCTATGGGATATCTACAATTGTAATCACCAAAAAATGGTCATCTAGACTATGGGCCCCCTTTCTAGCATTTTTGCATAATTTATCCATCACTTATTTTCTATCAAATCATCACTTTTCTATTTACTTTATTTTATCCTATGGTTTGTTCACCTTATCCTAAGTCTTTTATTTTACTGAAATAACTTTTTCCCTTTTAATTAAATAAAAATCCTCATAGTTCCACTTATCCTAAGTGTGCATATGAAAAAAATTATTCCTATTTTTAAAAATAAAATAAAAATAATTTTTGTCTCACATGAGTTGCACACTTTCCAAGGTGGGTGGAATTTGTATTCTTCTCCACACATGTTTTCCCTTATAAACATTGTCACTTGTCTTGCTTAGGTGAGATTCTTGTGCACATGGATCATTCAAGGCTCATTCTCAACCCTTGATTTTGCCCCTTAATCTTTACCATCCATATTTCTTTAGAAGGAGACTCTCTCCTCACTCTTTTCATATCATTCTAGTTTATGCTAACATTATGTTGTGAGTTTTCTTATATATTTTGGAACACTTTTAGAACTTAGAGAATTCTTGCATTCTTAGTTAGTCTTCATTCTACTTGCATTATAGCATACTCTTTAGATTTTCATTCTTTATGCTTTAGCTTAGCTCACATATCTTAATTGGGAGGATCTTGTAAGTCTCTTTGTTAGTTCTTTCATTTCATTTATAATATCCTTCATTTGCATTGTATCCATCATTTATTCCTAGATATTAGCATTATTTCCTCTACTATTTGAATGTTCCATTCTATGGTAAACCTTGCAAGTGTTTCATAGCTAGGTTTATTTGAGAGCCACCATTTTGTAGCTCTTGCACATCATAGATAGGAAGCTCTAAGTTTCTATCCAAGGCTCACGATCCATTGGATGCCTTGGATAGAATGTCTTAGAGAAGTGTGATACATTGTATGCACACAATAGTGATACACGTAGTTGAGTCTATAAAGAAGACTTAGGATGTGGAATATGAGACATTGAGAAGGAACTTCTCAGATTATACTAGATTTTTTCCTTAGAAGAGTAGTTTTGGAATACAATCTTCACATGTACATAAACTTTTGACTAACTTTTGTCATTGATGTCAAAGGTGGAGTGATGAAAGTGAAATATGAATAAGGACAAGGGAGTTAAAATGATAAATATTTATATATTAAGGGGAAATATAGATTCATTATACAAGTATAATTAAATGGGGAGTCTAGAGTATAGAATATATAGCATGGTATGTTATACGATCCAAATTTTTGAATGGCTACAATTTTGTAAAGTCCTTGAAGACACCTTTTGTTACTTAGCCAAATTTTCACAATGTTCCCATCAATGTCAAAGGGGGAGATTATTGGCTAGTTGGTTGAGGTAAGTTCATAGATGTCATTAGTGATAGAATTATACAAAGGTAAGATCACTTAAGACAACTATTAATTTTGGAATATGCTTATGAAGAAAATTGTTTAAGTGCCACTCAAAAAAATAGTGAACAAGTAGATTGTTTGTTCCAATGAGTTTCACTAGAAGTGAGTACATGGATATAATTTTGGAAGGTGATAGTATGGATAGTCTAGATTATATGTCTAAGGTTGCATATCTTAATTCTATATCTAACAAATTTTTGGAAGAGAATCCTATAAATATTTTACCATTACAAAATTAGAGCATATGATACAAAATGATCATTTTGGTCGTTGAATAGATTTAACTTGTCAAATTAGGAACTTGACAAGGTATGGAAGAAATCCTAGATGTTAACCCTCATCTAGAAAAAAATAATATTTAGTTTTGGTCAAGTGGTAAAGAACAAGGATGACTAGACAAATAAAAGTGTATAAAGATTTTTTTAAAAATTGGTTAAGAAAACATGTCAATGCTTATGCTATGATAGGATAATGATGTGTGCACTTTATTTATGTTATTTTGATGCTCAAAGTGTTGATCCACATAGAGGTGAGTATACTGAGAGGGGCAATAAATAAATATATCATGAATAACTTTAGCTATTAATACCTATTTTTCTTCTTGCTAGTCTATTGGTTAATGCTATTTATAACTTAATCAATTGGGATTAAGAAAAAACCTAGAGACAAACATAGCATCACATAACACAAGTATTTATCCCATGAAAACTTGGCTATGGTAAAAACCATAGTGTGTGAAATAATCCTCATAAATTTTTCACACTCTTAGAAGTGTGCCTTATCATGAGCTTATCTCTATTAGAAGTTTATAAAGAAATTGTTAGGTGCCACCTAGTGAAGCGAGTTAGATAAGTTTGTAAAGTTTTTCCTACTTAAGAGCAACCTAGTTAAATAATTTTTGAACAAAAACTAATATGCTGCCCTTCTAGGGGATTTAATGCAAAAAAAGAAAAAATTGAAGTCCACCCTTGATGAGATTTACTAGTGTAGTGATTATAAAATAATAGAGGGAATCATCTAATTAGAATAGCTACTTTACTTAGCGAGTATATAAATATCTTTGATGCTCCTTGGACATATTTGATGCTTTTATTTGTTCTCATGTTACTGTCATGCATTTTTCTTGTCAGATGTATCATGTACAAACAAAACTCTTGGATGTTCTATGTCCATAATGACTTGCACTATTTAAAATAATTCAAATATTAATTGTTTCATCTACCCTTGATGTGACAAAAATATCACCATTAAATGTAATGATGAGTGCATTCTACCTGCTTCATGATATGATAATCATAGGCGTCTTTCTATTTACTTCCCCTTTTTGACTAGGCTTAATCTTTCTTTATGACTATCGATCAAACCACCTTTCTTGTGTACTTGACATCATTCTTTATATTCTTTCTCACTTAGGATGACTTCATCTAAGTGGTTGTCTTTTATTACCACCTCTTCTTGTCTTTTCATTTTTGTTCCTTTGGTCACCCTTGTGAACTAGAGTCACATGTGTGCTCAATATGCCTCACCAGTCCTAGCTTCATACCTTTCAATCACCCATCTTCACCTTATTATGAATGAAAAATTAGTCTTAACTGAGTAGACATGTAACTCTACCTCATCCTTTGACTTCTCTGATTCATCATCTTTGTGAGTTCACTTGATTCTTCTTAACTTCTCCTCTTTTATCTTCTATCCTCTTGCTTTGTTCTTCTCATTATTTACTTTAGGCTTATTTTCTATATGTGGTCTTCTCCCCTTTTCACCATCAATTTTTAACTTCTCCCCTTTGACAAAAATTCTATAGGTGCACATCATATCTCTATGACTTATTCCCCTTGGAGCAGTCCCTATTTGTCATCAATCCATACTTGTGATTTGGTCATTTTCAAATCATGGATTGATACATGCCCTAGTATTTTTACATTGGAATTGATAGGATTAATACCCATTTTCTATCTCCTAGATACTCAAATGGTCCTTTTGAATAGGTT
Source organism: Cupressus sempervirens (assembly GCA_028749045.1). Classification (NCBI taxonomy): domain Eukaryota; kingdom Viridiplantae; phylum Streptophyta; class Pinopsida; order Cupressales; family Cupressaceae; genus Cupressus; species Cupressus sempervirens. The sequence goes on from CM053792.1 coordinate 554,533,145, forward strand.
TTGTGATTATATCATCCAATTTCTCTTTTGTTGGTACATACTCCATCCTTACCTCTTTCTCTTTCACTTACTCTCTTAGGAAGTGACACTTTATGGATATGTGCTTGGTCTTGGAGTACATGACTAGGTTCAATGATATATTTATGGTACTTGTGTTATCATAGTTTATAACCACTATCTCCTCCATATTTTATTTAATTCCTTCAAGAATTTGTTTGATACAAGAAACTTAAGTGCAATTAATTATTCCAGCTACATTTCCCACTTCTCTTGTTGACTCTTATATGTTGTCTTGCCTCTTGTTGGCCCATGAAATAATTCTTCCTCCTAGAAAGAATACATGACCAGTCCTCTTTTTTTCATCTATGTTCCATGCCCAATTAGTATTGGTAAAGCTATTGAGCTCAAAGTTTGATGAAGGGTGCTCCCCTTGATACCACAAACACATAACAAAAATAAAGAAATAAAAGCAATTTGTGAGAAAAAAATATGGGCTTCTTATTATTACAGAAAATGCAAAATTATAGAATTTTGAAATACAATATACAATCCCACATGGGCACCTTCCTTACAATAATTTGCAACATAGAGCTGAAAGCTATCACCCAGAGTTTTCCTAAACAATGTACGCGTATTCCTTAAATATACATTTTTACACCACAGAGAAAGTCCATCAAACCTCAATCCTTGAGCCTCACTAACTCCAAAATTACATATAGAGTTGGCTCGATACACCTTTGACACTTATTTTAGAAATTTTGGTCGACCAAACTTTGGAAGACCATAACTTTTGAACTATTACTTTGATTGGCTATTATCACCACTTTTCAAAATCCTCAGTTTTTGATCTATAGGGCCAATCTTGTGCAATCTCTAGTTGACCCCATTTTGGAGCCCATTTAGGGCCTCTAAATTCTTTAATGGTGATCCTCAATTTTTATACCAAAATTGCACACCAAAAATCCACAATAAATCCATGAATACTCATGATATGGCACTAAGCCTCAACTGGTAGACTAATATATCCAAGATGAAAATCCACCTTTAAAATTGGGACATTCCAAGCTTGTATGACTGACTTACTAAGTAGTAATCCTTCATAGACAATAACTATGCACTAAGACAACCCTTATTCAAGAAACAAAAAAGAAAATATTTTTAGGTGATGCAAGATTTATCTTATACCCAAGATAATCTTACATCAGACACTCGAGGTAATTTTAGAAGTGACCCCATCACGTCTTAGGTGTTTAGAGGAAAACCAAGATGGTTAACCTCCTCCCTTGCTAGCTATGATGAATCTTCTACTAGACTCACTTTCAATTTGACCAAGTACTCTTCATAAGTTTTGTTCCTTGTACTTCTACCAACATGACTATCGAGTATCTCTTCAATATCCTTTATAGCCAAACTAGCTATTGGAATACTCCACTATGCTTCTACAACTTTATCTTCATCACCTCCTTCATAATACTTTGTCCAATTGGAAATGTTAAGTACTAGTGAAATATTCAATTCAGTAGGAAACTCCACTTCATAGGCATTTCCAGAATCATGCCTCTTCATTATCTTGCACTATCCAAACTGCTTCATTTTCAACTTATTATATTTACCCACTGGAAAATGTTCCTTTTGTCAAATGAACCATGACTTCATCTCCAATCTGAAATTCCTTATACTTTATTTTCATATTTACCTTATCTTTATATTATGTATTCATCTTATTAATGTGCTTCCTCACCTCCTCATGGATATTTTTCAATTTTATTGCAAATATTATGCTTCAGCACTACTCATTTCTCTTTCATCCAATTGCCTCAATTCAGAAGCATTTCTAGGACTATTCCCATATATAATCTAGAATGATGATTTACTAGTACTCTTATTGACAAAATCATTTTATGCAAATTCAACCTATTCTAAAATCAGATCCTAGCCCTTTGGTTTTTCTCTAACCAAGCATCTCAACAAATTCCCCAAACTCCATTTTTCAAATTTGGTTTGTCCATCAATTTGTGGATGGTGTGATGAATTGAACTTCAAATATGTCTTCAATTTCTTCCACAATGTACACCAAAAATACCCAAAAAACTTCGTATCTCTATCTAAAACTATACTCTTTGGTAGACCATATAGTCTCATCACTTCTCTAAAAATAACACCACAAAAATAACATCACTAGTCTTCTTCCAAGGAATTAAATGTGTCATCTTTGAAAATATGCCAACCACCAAAAATATCAAATCAAACCCTTACTGTTTCCTTGGTAAACCAAGAACAAAACCTATGTTGCCATCCTCCCATGGCTTCTTTGGTATAGCTAATGGTTAGTACAACCCAATATTATGATTCAATCCTTTTTCCATTTGACATACTTTGCAACTTTGCACAAGCTTCTTCACATTTTTCTGCAATTGTGGTTAGTAATAATTCTTAACAACCAAGGTAATAGTCTTATCTCTACCAAAGTGTCCAACCAACCCTCCACTATGCTTCTCCTTGATGAGATTCTCTCTCATAGAACTTCTAGGAATGCACAACTAACTTACTTTGAACAACATAACATCTTGGATAATAAAATCCAACCACTTTGTCCTATTAAGTGTAAAACATTTTGTACAAGCCTTCTAAGATTTTCCAAACTCAGGATCCTCTAGATACAAATTCTTGACTTCCTTGAACTTAACCACCTTAATATGCATCTTTGTCACCAAAAATTTTCTTCTACTAAGAATATCTACAACTCTATTAGACTTCCCACTCCTGTATTTCAAAAAAAAAGTATAACTCTACAAAAATTCAACCCACTTCAAAAATGCCTTTGGTTTAATTTTCCTTAACTATTCAAATATTGAAAAGCTTGATGATTAGTATACAAAACAAACTCCTTAGGACAAAGATAGTATCCCCACTTCTTTAATGCCTAAACAATAGCATACAATTCCTAATCATGAACATAATATTTTCTTTTGGAATGATTCAACTTCTCATTTGAATAAGTATTAGGTCTATCTTCTTGGCTTAAAAAAACTCCTATTGCAATACCACTAGCATCACAATCTACTTGAAACACCTTGTTAAAATATGGAAGTGCTAAAATAGGTTGCTCTATAACTTTCTATTTCAATCTATTAAAACTCGTATTTTCTTATAGTCTACTTAAATTCATTCATATCCCTTCTCATTATTTTAATTAAGGATCCACAAATACTACTATAACCTCTTATAAAAATTTTGTAAAGACTAGCTAGTCTATGGAAAGATCTTAGCTCAATTGCACTCCTTGGACACTTTTACGAGGTCCATTTTTAGACCTTCTACTAATACTATGAATCCCAAGTACACCAACTCCTTCACAAAATTATACTTTCTTAGATTTTTTAGTAGCATTTCTTCCCTCAAATTTTCAAAGACCTTATAAATATGCATCAAATTCTCCTCCAATGGAGTGCAAAAGATCAAAATATCATCTAGGTAAATAATGAAAAAATTACCAAAAATCTTCTTTAGTATCTCATTCATAAGCTTTGTGAAAGTTCTCAATGCATTGGTTAGCCCAAAAGGCATGACTAACCACTTGTACAATCCTTCCCTTATTTTGAAGGAAGTCTTCCACTCATCTTCTTCTCTAATGTGAATCTAATGGTACCTACTCTCTAGATCTATCTTTGTGAAATATATAGTTCTACTCAAGCAGTCCATAATATCATCCATTATGACAATGGAAATATTTACTTGATTGTGATCTTGTTGATATCCCATGAATCAATGCACATTCTCCATTATTCATTCTTTCTTGGTGCTAATATTGTTGGTACAACATATGGAATTAGACTCTCTTGAATCGACCTCTTCTCCAACAACTAGTGAACTTGTTTGTTCAACTCTTCACTTTTTTGTTGGTGTTATTATGTGTGTTGCCTTGTTTGGAAAACTTTCTCTTGGAATCAAAACCATTTGGTTACTGATTTTCCTCAATGGGGGTAATCCATCAGGTATATTAGCTAACACAATATCAGGAAACTCTCCTAGTAAATTTTCAACTTCTGTAGGTACCTCCTCTACTTCTTCCTTACCATATTTTGGGATTATAGAAAAACACATATGTTCATTCTTTATAACTTGGATAAACTACTTTCCATTAATAAAACATACTTTGGAAATACTACATCCTTTTCATTTATATCCTTCAATGCCTTCAGTTTATGTTTCATTCCATCCTTTGTTAGAGTATAGGTATTTTCCCACCCATCATGTACAACATTCCTGTCAAAATTCCATGTCCTACCCAGCAACATATGAAATGTATCCATATGTATGATATTACAAACATCACTATGCACTACTCATTGACCATGACCTTGTGGTCATCCTACACCCAGGCAATATAGTATGGAAACAAGTGTTTCTACCTCTTGAGATTTAAGTTTGTGACCATCTTTTCTAACACTAGATTTTTAGTACTTTCACCATCAATGATCACATCACATCACTTATCTTCACACTTGCACCTGGTGTAAAACAAACTCCTCCTTTAATCAAGTTCATTCTCTCCACTTAGCAAGACTCTCCTATTAATTGGGACTTCTCCTCTTTCAACATCTTCCAAATTGGATGATTTGTCATCTTCATCAGCATGCACAACTCTAGCTTGGCCTTTGGTTCTTTGATCTTTCCTTCCTTGGCACTAAAAACATTCAAATGCTCTATGCCCTTCCTCTCTATAGTGAAATTTTTTTCCACAAAAACCTCCTCTTCTAGACCCTTGCCCTCTTCCTCTTCCTCTCTGATCTTTGTTATTTTGTTCATGGAAATGATTGGAATTGTTCCCCTTTGGTTATGACTACTACTAATCACCTCATACTTGTTCTTTTTATCATCATTTTGGCCTCCATAATACCATCTACTAGATCTTCTATCATGACCTCTTCCACTATTCTTGTTATCAAACCTTTTTCTCAACTTCTCCTCAACTCTTAGGGCAAACTAGTATGCCTCCTCAATACTGGTCATTCAAACTAGACTCATCTCCTCCTAAATTCTTAGCCTTAACCCATTAAGTTATTGAGAAACTTTCTTCTTAGCCTTAACCCATTAAGTTATCAAGAAACTTTCTCCTTACTAGCTTCTGCATGGTCATTTCTAATGAGAACTTGGTAGAACTCTTCAGCATATTCTTGAACAAATCTTCTTGCTTGCTTCAACCCTTTCATTTTCTTTAGTAGATCAAGCTTATAATCCATGAGAATGAATTATTTCTTGAATTTAGCTATCATCTTGTACCATCCAGTGATTTTGTCCTTTTCTCTTATATTTCACTCCAACTGAAACTCCTTCCACTATATCTTCACATGTCCCTTTAGTTTTGCCTTTGCAAACTTGACCCTATTAGGATCCTCAATATCTTCATACTCAAAGTATTCCTCCAATTCATTGATCCAATCAATCAACTCCTATGGGTTAAGATTTCTTGAAAATGTGGAAACCTCAAACTTAGGTCTTTTTCTAGTCTTGGAGATGGCCTTGAAAAGTCTTTCTTCTTCTAGGTTCATAACTGTGTCTATATTTTCTTCTTCTTTTCCTTCATCCTTTCTTTCATCTCTTATGATAAGATTTATTCCTCTATGCATTTGTTCTTTCAATTATTGTGTCATGCCCAAAACTTGAAGGCAAAAACACACACACAATTTTGAATTAATAATTTTTATTTTATTTTTATAATTTGACCAATATTAATTAACTCGAATAATTAATTTAAGCAATCCAATTTCCATTTATTAAGAGATTTTTCAGCTTATTCTACTCTTAATATATTTTAAACATGCGGATACCCATTTAAATAAATGTTGATCCAAAAATTTTGAATACATTTGAAATAGAAAGAAATTACAAATGAAAGTATGTTACATCGATAAAAAAAACTTTACTTAAAAACTTATTCTAGTAATAATATTATTTAAAACTACAATCTATTTGTATTTCATGGCCTTTACTATTCTAACACTTTCGAGAATAAGATATCTCTAACTCTCGATTAAAAATAAATAACCACTTTTCATGAAACTTGAAAATTTTATTATTTTTATATGGACTAAGTACACTGACCAACTTATTTATTTATTTATTTATTTGACGTCAAATATACCAACTTCTCTAACATTTAATAATTCTAAAAAAAATATAACAACTATTTCAAAACTTTAGTATACAAACTTCCATTAAAGATAATGAAACTAATTAATATTTGACTAAACAAAATAATATCCAAAGCTAACATTTTATTTTAATACTAAAGTTAACTAAAATGTAAACTAAATTAAATTTAAAACTAACCTAATTTAAAATCTTTATTATAAAAAAATTTATTAAACTAATATTAATATAATAACAAAACTTAAAAATAAGTAAAACAAACTAAACTAATATTAATATAGTAACAAAACTTATAATGCTAACTAAATTTTAAAAATATATATTTAAAACTCAAACTAACTAAGCCCTTAACACTTACCTTATACTAACATATTAATAAAATACAATACTAACCTAAACTTAAACACTAACAAACTAACCCACCCTCCTCCCAAGCTCACGTGAGCTCTTTTTCACATGGAGGGAAAGCTGCTAAATAAAAACAAATCTTGTCCCCTTACATTTCATAATGCTCCATGCCTCCCAAGACCAGAAAAAACACAGGCTAAGAAAGAGTTTAAAACTTTTTTTTAAAATAAAAAATAAAATCCACACACATCAAAATTTGCTCCTTCCTTGGTTTGTCATCTCACGTGGTCCAAAGGAGTTGGAAGGAAAGCACATGGGAAAGCAAAAAAGGTGAGTGGAAAGGAGTTTGAAACCCTACCACCAATTAATGCTTTGTCCCCCCCCACTCCAATTTGACTTGCAAGGAGTAATGTCAGACATGTCAGCCCAAATTAATTGGCCTAGGAGAAATAAGTTAGTGGAGATTTATTGTTATAAAGTTTTATAGTTGAGATGAATAGAATAGAATAGGATAGGATATTTTTTTGAAAAGAGATATTTGTTTTATTTTTATATTTTATTCATTATTCTTCTTTAATTTAAATTGAAACATATATTATGTATTTGAAATAATTTAAAGAATCTTTTAAGATCCTCTGATCCAATAGCGGATTTAAATACTTTCCCATACAAATTCCAGAACTATTTTTGTTCTTGGAGTGTATTTTTTTTTTTTGTCCATATTTTCTTTAAGTGTTAAATTTCTAAAGTAATTTCATCTTGACATAAGAACATATATATTTTTTTCTTTTCTTTCTCTTCTCATAGATTTAAGCCACTATGTCTAATATACCCAAGGCAATATTATTGAGTTTTCTTTCTAATGTTGATTATATTCATTCAGTTCAAAAGTTATGTTTTAATCAAAGACATAGGATAACTTGGTTTCCTAAGTATTACAGAAATGCAATAAAGCCCAAATCAAGCATCAAATTTTTTGTAACATGAATCTTAAATTTTATAACGAGATATCATCATTCTATCAAATTAATTTAAACAAAATAAGTATGATTGCCAAACATGGGAATGCAGTAGTAAGTTAAAAATGTCATCACACTTAATGTCAAGTACACAATGCAAAAATTGAAAATACGAAAATCTCATAAGAACGATATCACTTCAATACTATTTTTATTGACAACCTTTGTCAATAATTTTTTTTAAATGAAAATCCATAAAGCCTAATTACAACCTTAACATACCAAGAATATGAATTATCCATTTTACTCAATAATGCAATACTTGTTTGATTCAATAATCATGAAAATTGAATCTACATGCATGATCGTAATTTTCATTTTCCAATACAAGAAAACTTGAATTTTTTTTTGCCAAATTTAATCAACGTCAATTCCATCCTATTTTTGATGTGCATCCATCTAAATTTAAATCACGATTAAATCACATGATAACCAAATATACTCAAACACCAATTTTATTGGCAAACCTGATTCAAAGCTCAGCTGGGAAAGAACTAGGAAGAAAACCCGGCTTCGTTGCCATATACAATGAGGTTTTTAAAAAAACAATTTCATAGGATATCAATCCCCATTTACAACAATTTTATCCAATTTTCTTCATGATCATAATCAAGGAGTTTGTAATATTTTCTGAATCTCATTTCAAGAACCATGGAGGAAATCAATAACTGATCGGGTGACAACCAAGCAGAGCCAAAAGAACATCAAGCATGCATAATCATACATGGTTTACACAATAGGATTCACAATGAATCAAGACTAGGGAGAGGTGGATTCTTCCAACTGGAGAAGTCAAGCACAACACCAATTTTCAGATGCCCAATCGGGGCCAATAACCAAGAACTTCCATTCTTCCATTTAACTATCCATACTCATACCAGGTTTGTGCTGACGGGTAGGGGCCCATAACACCCTACCCTTTATCCCTCTTCTCATCCTATGAAGAGACTCTACACAAGTTGGAGTCCAACTAAACAGACCTCTCCCAAAATTGGTCACTTCTGCCCTCTCCTAGGGTGAGTAATACCAAAACACCCATGCAAGGAAACTCAAAATTGAAAACATAAACAAGAAAGGAAAACAACCAAAATAACAAGGTTTACAAATCTTCCCAACATACCCACAACCATACAACAGTAAAACAACAACAAGGTAACAAGAACATGAAACAAAACATAAAAACTGAATAAGGGAGATGGGAGTTTCCTACCTTCTCAAAGAGGTAATGGCAATGAACAAATTTGAGTAGAGTATCCCTCCTTCCTTCAAGCTTCAAGAAATCTTCTCTAAATGTAGAGATTAGGTAACCCCCACCACTAGACCAAGGAAGGCCTCTAAATAAGCCTCCAACTCAACTACCCAAAAGGAGCAATAACTATTTCCACCCACTAGCCACACTAGAAACTCCTAACTCAACCTACACCATGGTTAAACCCTAAAAGGAGGTGGGGTAAGACAACTCATGACAACCACTTGCAATTTTCGCACAAAGGCAAAAAGGGACTTTTTGAGTGCCCTCAAAAGTCAAAGCTAGGGGCTTAGGGGTTGGAAAAGACCCCTAACCCATACCCATACCCTTTGGTTAGAATAAAAACATGTTAAAAGCCTTAGGAAAGAGGTTTAGAGACAAAATAAAATCTAGGAATAAAATAGGTCCATCTAACAACTCTAACTAGCAAATTAAGCACATAAACATTTTACGAGTGTCAAGCGACACTGAAAGAGCATAATTACGAACAATAGGGTTTCCAAATTTCAGCACATGGAGATCAATTTTGTTCCTCCGTAGGGTTTCTCGGCTAAATATCTTCACACTCATTGCACACATCAGTAGTCCCATAAAATCACATGTATATAAACGTATATGTATCAGAAATTTTCATAATTAAAAACATACATTAATAAAGTTTCTTCTCCCTTCATAATTCTTAACCATTTGAAATATCGTAAATCAAATCTCAATCGTACATCTACTGATTTCGTCAACATACATATACATGAACATTAAATGACAATCATCAAATATATCTGGAAATAACATCACACAACATGAAATAATAAAATATGTTCTAAGCATCAGATAATGTCTCGACATCTCGAGTCGTGGATAACAAAAATAAGAGTAATGTATCACTATGCTACGATGGGTCGGGGTGAGGCCTCACATATTGCTTCTACCTTTGGAGGGCTCTAAAACCCTTAGGTGTAATACCTATGACTCTTCCACCATGCTCTCTTCATGGAGGCATTTTTTGTGCTTCTGTTGAAACCCTAGTGTAATATGCCTTATAATTGGCAATTTGTCTACACGCTCTACCCAAATCATGGTCTTGGTGCAATTGCCTCATAGTCGACACCCTTAATGCCACAAACACATTATAGAAACAAAGAAATAACAATAATTTGTAAGAAGAAAATATGGGCTTCTTATTATTGTTGCAAATGCATTTGTACAAAATTTTGAAATATAATATGCAAACCCACATAATTCCCTCCCTTACAATAATTTACAACATAAAGATGCAATCTATCATTGAGATTTATCCTAGACAATGTATAGGCATTCCTTAAATAGGCATTTTTACATTGCCCAAGTAGTTTCTAGACATCAAACCCTAACCCTCGAGACCGACTAACTCTAAAATTACATATAGAGTTGGCCTGGTGCACCTTTGACACTTATTTTGGAAATTTTGGATTTTTATAAATACACATTTTTTGTGTTATTAGAAAAAAATGAAGAGTCTTCAGAATCTAGCTATGAATCACTTCTCCATCTTCATTTATTTTTTTCCTAAATATACATTTTTGTTGAATTTTTTTTGTCCTTTGGATGGGTTGCCAAGGTTCATGTAACATTTTTTATTATATAGTCAATTTTTTCCTCCATGGCCTTTCTCTAACCTTCATCCTTGAGTGCTTCCCTTGTGGCTTTGGGCTCCATGGGTGAGAAGACATATTATCTCTCTCACCTTTCTCCTCATTATCACCTAAGCATATTTGTCTCTAATCATTAGATTAGCTAAGTGGTTTCTTCTCACATAATTGGCTAGTAGAGATTCTCCTTTAGGTGCTTCTTCCCTTGGTTCTTCAGGGTAAACCACTTTTTCCTATGCTGTTACAATTTTGCATACATCTTTTTCTTCCACTAGTATTACTTCTACTAAGTCATTTATCAAAATGTATTTAAATTATTTTTGTCTTCTTATTCCTTCATTCTTTCTTCCTTGTTCTTTTGTGAGAACTCATCTACCTTTATACATACACATTCTACATTTTTGTTCATCTAGAGGTTTAGAAACTGGTACAATTTTTCTTAGTAGAGTATCCAAAAAGGATATCCTCATCACTCTTTGGTTCAAACTTCCCTTGATATTCATCTCATTTGATGTAGCACTTTTTTCCAAATACTTTGAAAGTACTCACTGAGGGTCAGTGTCAAACCATAATTCATAGAGATTTTTCTAAGTATCATTATTTACTTGTACCCTACTCAAGGTGTAAACTATTTTTCTCACATCTCTAGTATATTTCTACAAAATTATAATAAATCATTAGTGTCCTAACACAACCTATGATTTTCCAATTTCTTATTTCTGTAACAACATTTTGTTGTGGTGTCCTAAGAGCTAACATCTTCCTTCACATCTCATGCTCTTGGAAGTAGCTCTCAAATTATTATGAGATAAACTCATCTCCCTAATTTGATCATAAAAACTTCAATGCCTTATCAATGTCCCTTTCTACCTTTACCTTGTATTCCTTGAATATGTGAAAGGCTTCTAACTTTTCCTTCATGTAAGTAGTCCACATCATTCTAGAAAAATCATTAATGAACAATAGGAAGTATATGTCACTAGATACACTCTTAGTCCTCAAATGACCACACAAATTAGTATGTACTAACTCTAAAATCTATTTAGACATAAATGACTTGTTAGAAAAACTAAAACTAGTCAACTTTCCTAGTTGACAAACTTTATACATTGCATTATCAAGTTTAGTAATAGGAGGAATGCCTCTTAAAATTTATTCTTTCCTACCTTAACAATACTCTCAAAATTTACACGACACAACCTTCTACACAATAACCAACTACTATCATTCTTAGCTACTAAGGAGTTATTCTAAAAAATATTGAGGTAGAAAAGGTTACCTCTTCTTTTTTTTGCTATAGCTAGTAGTCTACCTATCTTGTCAAAGATTCTACAAGACCCTTTGTTAAAATCAAACATATAACCTTTTATCTGTTATCTAAGCTACACTAACTAGGTTATATGTGAGACCTTTCACTAGATATGCATCTTCATAGTTAGTGGATTCATTTAGAGCTACAATACCCTTACCTATTACCATGCATGGTGTGTTGTCAAAATTTACCATTCCTCCATCATAGGCCTCTACCTCATGGAATTTTCTCTTATCACTAGACATGTTTGACAGAAACTACTACTAATTATCCAGATGTTATTGCTACTAGTACTTGTTATTAGGTCTCTCTCCTCCCTTTCTTTTATTAGAGTACTAAAAGAAATTACATCTTCATTTTCATCATTTGCACTAGTTAATTATTCATTGGTCACAACCTCCTTAGTGATGTAGCATTGCTTCTTCTCCTTTCCCTTGAAGCTTGGTCTTTTTTTTTGTTCTCCTTCTTAACTATCTCTAGAAATCAAGTAGCATAGTGTGCTACCTTTTTATATTTGAATGGATAATTAACTTTGTACATCTATTTTCTTCTTGTCATTCTTTTTACAAACAAAGCCCCACTCTCTTCTTGTTTAGCTTCTTTAGTGTAGAGACTCTCCAGATCTTTTATATATTTAGAAGTGTTTTCTTCCTTTCTTTTTTTTTGTGTTACAATAGGTACAACTAAGGCTTTCAATGTAGCTTCATCCTTAGGTTGATTGTTGTAAAATCTTCTCAGTTTAAACATAGTGTACTTGTTGGAAACTACAATTGGAATAATTATTATTTTATCGTTGATGTCAAACCTTACTAATAAGACATTTACTAATAGTTTTGAGTGTCATATCTTATGATTGATGAAGATGATTTGAAAATAAGAGATAGCAAGGTAAGCTAGTCATGTTTTTGAGAAAATAGGAGTAAGTATGTTGGAATTACAATGGAAATTTGATCAATTGGTATTTGACAAGATCATGTGTTTTTTAATAATTGTGTAAAGAAACTAAGATAGTTGAGTTGATGTATAGAAGAGAAGAAAAGAAGATGAGTAAAATGTTAAGCTTAATGGAGTGATGTTTTACTAGTTCAATGAAGAAGTTGATGCAAAAGATTAAGAAACTTAAGAATTAGTCAGGAAAATAGTATCAGCAAAGAATTAGTTATGGCCAAGTAAGATAAAAGAAAATGAAGAAGTGACTGAGTGCAGTGAAGGCCAAGTGAGCCAATGTATGTCAAGCAAGCAAGTGTAAGTTGAGCTAGGTGGAACGGTAGGGACTAAGCTACCTAGTGTTGACAAAGCTAAAGAACATAGTGATGACCAAGTGTCATCAAATTAATAATTTGCAAGAGAATCAATATTTGATGTTGACATAGTTAAATTTAAAAATTGTTCAAAATACATGAAAGACAAAGATTGATGAGCTAGCATATTTAATGCATAAATTGAGTTTTTTAAGTGATCTATGGTGAAGAATTAAAGAGAAGTTTCTAGAATTTTCAATAAATGAGTAGAAGAAAAAAATGATGGGAAAGTTTAATAAATTTAATCAAAGTCTAAGATCTATGGTTATTTTTAAGTAGAAAAAAATCAAAGCTACCTATTTAAGGAGGCACAAGAGATGTTTTATGGTTGTTGATTTGCAAACTTGTGAAGGACTTGTGAAGAACAAAGTAACAAAGTAAAAGTGAGAAGTTGGTGAAGAGGGATTGTTTGATGAATTTTCAAGAAGATTAGAGATGGAGTATATGATGAAGTCTAGTCAATGAACCAGGAATGAGCCAAGTGAGATCTAAATTTGAAAAGTGAGTTGTATTTTATCAGATCAAACCTAGTTGTTACTTTCTAACTATTGTGATAGTAAATTTTTTTAACCAAGGTTGACCTAATAGTCATATTGTAAATCCTTCAATCAAGGTGACATCTAATGGAATGATCCAAAGTCCTCTAACAAGGCCTCTCACAATGGGTGATTTAAATCATTTAACAAGGTCACACCTAAAAATGTGTTTTGTAACTGTTAAATGGGTTCTCTCTTAACCAAGTTCAAAAGAGTGAAAAAGTGGTAGCATATTACTTGGTGGTTTTTTTCAAATTGGGTTTCCACATTAAATCCTTGCATCATATATGTGTGAATGTTATTTTGATAATGCATGTTATTTACTATTGTTTATTTCTTTTAGTTGGAATATAGTGAATAGAAAACTAGTAATGTGATGAATAAGTTGGTTTACTAATGAATTTCTATGTTGGCTTAGTGATTTTATGAGTTTGAATAAGTTTTTTAGAGTTGTTAAAAGTTGAATTGGTACATCTAGACCTTAGGATAATTGATTCAATACCCCTCCCCCCCCCCGCTTCTCAATTATTCTAATCATTCTAAAAATTGGTATAAGATATTTTTGTTCTTGTAATGAAATTTTAAAGAGACTTAAGATAAAGATAAAGATGTAAAAGAGATAGGTACCTAAGCTAAACAAAGATAACTTCCTAGCATGACAATGTTTGATGAGATAACATCTTTCTAGAGTTGGAGATTATACATTGTACTACTTGGACAATGAATAAATTGAAGTACCTAAACCCATGAGAGTTGATAAAATCAAGGAGAAGTAACAACATAATCAAATGATGATAGATTTGACATCTTCACTAAGTTATTATTAGTTTGATGATGTAAAGTACTACACTACTACAAAGAAAATGTGGGATAAGTTGGTACAAATTCATTGAGGAGACCAAAATGTGTTAATGGCTAAAGCTAAAAGTTTGAGAGCGAAGTTTAATGACATGAGAATGAAATAAGAAATTTTTTTTGCATAGTATTGTGGCCAAATTAAAGAGGTTGTAAATGTAGTTAGAGGAGACATATCTGATGATATTGTGATAAGAAATGTATTGAGGAATTTTTTTCTTATCTATACAATTAGATTATCTACAATTGAAGAACTAAGATGTATAGTTGCTAATGATCTAACATTGGATATTCTAGTTGGTAGACTTACTACATTTGAGTTGTCAAACTTTGATAACTATAAACCTTCTAGTGTTGAATGTGCTTTTAAGTCTCAACTATCCATTGGTGGATCTTAAAGAAAGAAAAAGAATAAGCATGTGGACAATGGCATTGAATCAAATGATGACCTTGATGACCTTGAAATATTATTGGAAAGAAGGATACTAAGAGAAAAAGTAAAATACAAAGGTAAACTTCCTATAATATGTTTACATGTAACAAAGTTGGTCATATTGCTACAAGATGTCTTGACAGAGATGATAAGGAAGAAATAAAAGACAATAAAGACTAAGGAAGGAGATACAATTGAGAAAATGAGGTAACATATACCTCAAGGCAAAAGGTAATAAATATTGTTAGATTATTGAAGAAGATGCTTATGATAGTAAATGTGATAAAAACGATAAAGAATTGTCTATGTTGCATGAAAGATGAATCTGATGAAGATGAGAAAATTGCTTTAATATCACATGTGAGTAAGAATGATAGATGGATAATTGATAATGGTTTCTCACACATATGACTAGTGATAGAATTAAGTTTGAAAATTTAGAACATTATAATGAAAGTACTATCAAGATTGGTAATGGTGCGCCTTGTTATGTGAAAGGTAAATGATCAATTATATTGAATGACAAGATCAGATTTGACAAAGCATATTGGGTTGATGGACTGAAATATAACCTATTGAGTGTGGCATATTTGAATAGATCAAGCTACCAATTTTAATTCCAAAATAAGAAGGAAAAGACCTATGATGCTATTGGTGAACTAATTGGAAGTGGAGAGAAAATAAGAGGTAACTTGTTCTATTTAGACCTATATGGAGATACATGCTTATTTGTACAATTTAAGGAAGTTTGGTTATGGCATAATAGGCTATCTCATGTGAACTTTGATAATTTGGTAAGTATTAGTAAGATGAAAAGAGTAAGAGGATTACCAAGATTGAGAAAACTTGATAAAGTGATGTGCAAACAATGTTAAATGGGAAAAATGACAAAGTCTAGTTTCAAGAGAAAGACCTACTATTTTAATGATATTTTGAAGTTGGTTCATATTGATTTATGTGGTCCTATTAGAGTGAAAATAAATTATGGTGATAAATACTTTATTCTATATTTTGATGACTTCTCTAGAATGATGACTGTGATGTTTCTTAAAGAAAAATTTGATGTATTTCAAATGTTTAAGTGGTATTTGGCTAGAGTTGAGAAGGAAATGGGTAAGAGTTTGAAGTTCTTGAGATCATATAGTGAAGGTAAATTCATATAAAAGGAATTCAACATATTCTACAATGAAAAATGTCAAAAGACAAATCATTGGGCCAAGGATTCCACCTCAAAATGAGATAGCTAAAAGAAGGAATAGATCGATCATGGACTATGCAAGAATATTGGTGATGGAAAAGAATATTTCACAAGTTTATTGGAGAGAAGTTGTAATTATTTTTATTTATAAACTAAACCAAGTTCAAGTCATGAAAGGTACAAAAAAAACCCTTTTGAACTTTGGTATAGCTATGTACCTAACGTCAATTATTTCAAAGTCTTTGGGAGAAAGTGTTACATATTGAAAGATACAAGGAAAGGAAAACTTGATGCAAAAAAGTGATGAAGGTGTATTCTTAGGGTATTTTACTAAAAGTAAGGCATACAAGTGTTTGAATTCTAATACTAGCAAAATTGTGGAAAGTGCAAATGTTAGAGTTGATAAATTTGTAGAAAAGAATGAAGAAGAATGCAAGAAAGAACCTAAAGATTTAAAAAACTTTGTCTAAATCTATGAAGGAGAACTAAGTACCATACATGAACCAGAGAAGAAGACTACTAAGCATCAACAAAATAGCACTACCAAGAATTAGCAAATAAGCTCCACTAGGCCTTAGTAAGCTTTCGAGAATAAGGTTGTATAAGTGAAGTCACTAAGAGAGGAGATTGAACACTAGATAGAGGAAATTGAGTTATAGAAGGAGACATCTGGAGAAGATGATCAAGTTGGACCAAGTGAATAACCGCAAGGAGTAAGAAGATCTAAACTTGTCTTAGAAAAATATGTGAGAAGGCGCATACACTATATCAAATCATTGGAGACAAAGATTCAATAGTCATGACAAGAAACAAGTCGAAGATTGATACATATTTCCTATGTGAGTTTGAGCCAAGAATAGTTAAAGATGAACTAGAGAATGAAGATTGGATTAAGGAAATGAATGAGGAAATTGATCAAATTGAGAATAACAAGAGATGGACATTGATACCAAGTTCAAAGGATAAGAATGTGATTATAACTAAGTGGGATTCAAAAATAAGTTGAATGAGAAAGGTGAAGTCATAAGGAAAAAAGAAAGACTAGTTTGTAAAATATATGTAGAAGAAGAAGGGATTCACTATGGAGATACATTTTCCCTAGTTGAAAGGTTAGAAGGAGTGAGAACACCACTTTCATATTCTTCTTAAAAAGGATTCAAGGTATATCAAATGGATGTGAAATCTGCATTTTTAAATTAAATCTTGGAAGAAATCTACATTGATCAACCTAAAGGATTTGTTGACCTTGTCAAGAAGAGCATGGTATGTAAAATACACAAAGCATTATATGGCTTGAGAAAATCCCCTAGAGTATGGTATGAAAGGTTACATACATATTTGGTAAAATTTGGTTTAGCAAGAACTAATGATAATAGCAATCTATACTTGAAAAGTGAATTTGAGAGTAAGATATTGCTAGCTGAATTTTTTGTTAATGATATCATATTTGGAGGACATAATTTATTGTATAAATCATATGTAAATGAGATTAAAAGTTGAATTTGAGATGTAAATGTTTAGAGAGATTAAATTATTTGTTAAATTTGCAAGTCTATCAAATGAAGAAAGGTATATACATTACATAGTCAAAGTATATCAAGGATATATTGAGGACTTTTAGAATGGAAAATTCAAGACCAGTTGGAACACGTATGATGATTAGACATAAACTTCCAAAGAATGATGATTTTGCTGAAGTAAAATAGACATTATATAGGTCATGATTATAAAATTATAATATGTTGTACATAGAAGACCTGACATTGCATTAGCAGTTGGTATTGTTGCAATATTTTTTTCTAATCCTAAGTAAAATCACTTGATGGCTATGAAAAAGATAATGATATATCTAAAAGGTACAAAAAAAACTATGTTTTATGGTATAAGAAGAATGAAAAGTTTGAGCTAAAAGTATACACAAATGTTGATTAGGATGGAAACTTTAATGACAAAAAAATTATAAGTGGAGTAGATTTCTTTCTAGCAAAGAATCTAATTTCCTAGATAATAAAGAAACAAAATTGTATTTCTCAACGCACAATAGAGGTTGGATATGTTGTTGCAACAGTTAATTATTCAAGTATTGTGTGGATCAAGCAATTGTTGAAAGGTATGAAGGAGGGAATTATCAAACCTATTGTAATATATTGTGATAACATGAGTGCTATAAACATATGCAATAATCATGTGATGCACATAAAGAAAAAACACTTTGTAATCAAGTATCATTAGTTGAGAGATTTAGTGTAAGACAAAGAAGTGAGACTAGAAGATGTGAACAAAAAGGAGTAGATAACTGATATATTTATTAAGTGATTACCAATAGATGCATTTTAGTATCTAAAAGGTAAGTTAAGTGTCATTCTCCTATTTGAAGAAAACTAAATAGAGATACAACATTGCATCAATTGTTATGATCATAATATCTTACACATTAATGCAAAAGGTCACACTTTAGGAGTTTCCTAAAGTTGTAGGAAGAAGGATAGAAGTATGAGTAGATGAGGCTACAAGAATTCATGAAGAAAGATGAAAAAGGGAGTGATTATTAAAAGATCAATAAGAAAGTGACAAAGAGAAGATAATGTGTATAGAGTGGATGATTTCTTTGGAACTATTGTCAAAGAGGGAGAGGATGAATATCAGACGTATTTCAAGATATATAGAGATATATCAAAGAGGGAGTAATTAAATTTGTAGGATCATAAATGGTATAATTGAGGGAGAAGCGTAAAGAAAAAGCAAGTTGACAGAGCATCTTAGAGGTTGCATGGATGACAATCAGAATGAAACTTAGTATATTAATGAAGATCTAATACACAATAAAGAGGGAGCTAATAATGAAAATCATGAGAAAGATTTTGACATTGTATGATAAAAAAAGGTTTTGTCATCAATTCCAAAGAGGGAGATTGTTGGAAACTACAATTGGAGAAATTTTTATATTGTCATTGATGTAAAACCTTACTGGTAAGATATTTACTAATAGTGTTTAGATCCATATCTAATGATTGATGAAGAGTATTTGAAAAGAAGAGATAGCAGGGTAAGATAGTCAAGTTTTTGAGAAAAGAGGAGTAAGTATGTTGGAATTACAATGAGAAATTGATTAGTTGGTATTTGACAAGTTATTGTATTATTTAATCAGTGTCAAACAAACAAGATACTTGAGTTGATGTATAGAAGAGAAGATAAGAAGTTGAGTCAAACATTAAGCTTGACCAAGTGATAATTTTACTAGGTCAATGAAGAAGTTAATGTAGAAGATTACAAAACTTAAGAGTTAGTCTAGAAAATAGTATTAGCCAAGTGTTAGTTATGGTCGAGCTAGATAAAGGAAAAATGAAGAAGTGACTGAGCGCAATGAACATCAAATGAGCTAGTGTAGGCTAAGCGAGCCAATGTAAGCCAAGTGAGATAGAATAGTAGAGACCAAGAAACCCAATGTTGATTAAATTGAAGAATATAGTGATGACTAAGTGTCATCAAATTAATAGTTTGAAAGAGAATTAAGATTTGAGGCCGACATAGTTGAATTTACAAAACACATGAAAGATGAGGATTAAGGAGCTACCATATTTAATGCATGAATTAAGTTTGTTAAGTGATCTACAATGAGGATTTAAAGAGATGTTTCTATAACAATCAAGAAAGGAATAGAAGAACAAAATTATGGACAGATTCAATAGATCTGGTCAAACCCTAAGATCTATGATTATGTTTAAGTGGTCATATATCAAAGCTACATATTTAAGGATGCATAAGATATGCTTTATGGTTGTTGATTGGTTAACTTGTGAATGACTTGTGAAGAAAAAATTAGCAAAGGAAAATTCAGAAGTTGGTGAAGAGTGATTTCTTGAAGGGTTTCCAAGTAGATCAAAGATGGAGTATATGATGAAGTCTAGTCAATGGGCTAGGAATGAGCTAAGTGGAGATCTAAATTTGCAAAGTGAGTTGTATTTATTTAGATTAGACCTAGCTATTAATTTCTAACCATTGTGGTGGTAAAATCCTCTAATAAAGGTTGACCTAACAGTCATATTATAAATCCTTTAATCAAGGTGATATTCTAACTAAATGATCCAAAGTCCTCTAACAAGGCCACTCCTAATAGGGTGATTTAAATCCTTTAATATGGTCACACCTAATAGTGTGTTTTGTAACCTTTAACAAGATTTTCCTTAACTAAGCTCACTTCATAAATGTGAAAAATTGGTATCATGTTACTCGGTGGTTTTTTCCCAAATTGGATTTCCACGTTAAATGCTAATGTCATATATGTGTGAGTTTTATTTCGATGATGCATGTTATTTACTATTTTTATTTATACTATCAACATATATTAAATGGAGAACTAGTGATGTGATGAATAAGTTGGTTTACTAATAAATTTCTACATTGGTTGAGTGAGTTTATGAGTTTGAATGAGTTGTTAAAAGTTTAATTGGTACACATGGACTTGAGAATAACTTATTCACCCCCCCTCCTCTTGTCATTCTAACAAAAATTTTCTATAAAGGCATCAAGAGATAGCTTCATTTTCTCTATCAATTTCAGGTTCTTGAATGGATGAGACCCTTATGGTGTATTTGGGTAGAAGGTCCTCAATATCTTTGTCACCTCATTATCCTCATGTAATGTGCCTCTAGTAGCTCTGATGGATAACATTATATCCTTCACCCTTTTTTCATAAGTTTCAATGTCTTATCCTTCTTGCATTCTCATCATGTCATACTTTCTTCTCAGGTTATCAAATTTATTCTTTTGACATTCTTATCACTACCATAGAAGATCTTGAGATTTTCAAATATCTCATAGAGTGTCTCTAGCTCCTCTACATTTTTGTATTCAACATAAGACAAGGTTTTGGCTAGTTCATCCATTGTGGTTGTGTGAGTCTCTTTATCCTTTATTTGGTCTACATTCAGTAGAGTATTAGGTTCTAGATATTTGATCTCTACATGACTCCATTATGTATCTCCAAGAGTTCTCATATGCAACGTCATTTTTCTACGCTATGAGTTGTAGATTTCCTTTGAAAACTTTGGTGCTTCTCTTTTCAACATCTTGATCTTTCTCCTCAAGTTGTTAGACTATTTTTGTCTAAGGACCTAGACTTTGATAGTAATTGTTTTTCCATACACATATGACTATACTGTGGGGTGAATTGACACATCTTGGATAACTTCATCTTTTAATGCATGTATTTCTTCTCAACAATCTACTAATTAATGCTAGATATAACTTAACTAGTTAAGATAAAGTTAAACTAATAAAGACACACATAGCATCACATAAAACAAGTATTTACCATATGAAAAATTAACTAGGATAGAAACCATAGTGTGTGAGATAATCCTCACAAATTTTTTAATCTATTGAAATTCACTCATTCAAAAGCTTAACTCTAGTAGAAGATAATAAGGCCACTATTAGGTACCACATGGTTAAGGGATTTAGATTAGACCTATGAAATTTTTGTCTAGTTAAGAGAATCATGATTAAAGGACTTCTAAACAAAAAGTAAAATGCTACCATCTTAAGGGATTTAATATAAAAAAACTTGTTGAAGTCCACCCTCGATAGAATTTACTATTATAGTGATTAGAAAACAATAGAGGGAATGATCTAATTAAAATATCTACTTTAGTTATATTGTATATAGATTTATTTGATTCTCCTTGGACCTTTCTATAACTTTTATTTGTGCTCCCTTGGCTTAGTAATTCAAATATGATTTATTACATGCTTGACATTACTAGCTACTACACACTTTATTACTTGTGTTTATAAGGCATATTGGCTTCTCCTCAACACAATATCTTTTACACTTTTTTTATGACTTCTCAATGTCACACTTCTCATCTTGATATTACACTTATCTCATCTTTGTGGCTCTTTTTCTATTCACTCTATAATGTAACATTTTTCCTTGAAGAAACATTCTCCTATATAGTCTTTGCATGCTCTGATTCAAAGCCCTATTCAATGAATTCAAAATTTGAATTCTCAATCCTATACCTATCTTGTTCTCTTGTTACTATCATGTGCCATTCTTGTAAAATGTATTATGTATAAACAAAAAGTTATAGATGTTCTGTGACAAAGATGGATTGCACCTTTGAAAAGAATTCAATTTTGAATTCTTTCATCTGTCCTCGATGTAACAAAACCATCACCATTAAATATTATGATGATTGTATTCTACATACTTTGTGATGTGGTAGTCACAATTATATTTCTATTCACTTCATCATGTTTACTAGGATTAACCTTTCTAGATGACTATTAGTCACACTACCTTGTCTATGTACTTGGCATCCTTCTTCATATTATTACTCACATAGCATGACTCTATCTAAGTGTCTAGCTTGTATTACTATGTTTTCTTTTCTTTTTCTTTTCATTCCTTTGGTCACCCTTGTGAACTAGAGTCACACATGTTTTCTCAATATGTCTCATTAGTCTTGGCTTCATACCGACTGACAATTCATCTTCACCTTGATATCAATGATGACTTAGTCATAACTAAGTACACAAGTAACTCCACTAGTTAGTCCTTAGAATTTAAATAGTTATCCCAACATAAAGAATATCATAGGCTTATATGTATGGTTAGATGCAAGGAATGACAAAGGACTAATCAAATTTTTGAGATACCAGTATAGTCACAATTTTGGTATTTTCTCTATACTACTTGCAAAGTTGTATATTATTGTTATGAGAAGTAAGTTCACCTTTTTGTAATATTTTTATACAAGGGTTGAGGCCTCTAACAAGGACATATGCACTATATGTATGTAATAGACTTATAACAAGATCAAAATAAGGTACTTTTGATTGGTGAACCATTTTGTGGGTACCATTCCCACTAGGGTTTTCCATTGGCTAAGGTTTCTCTAGTTAACAAAATATAGTGTTATGAATTTTTTGTAGTTTTCTTAAATGTTTTTTTAGTTGAATCATTCATGCAAATTTAAGGTTAATATTTTTTATCTATATTTAGGTAAAAAGTTGTGGAATACTAATTCAACCCCACCCTTAGTATGCCCTATTTATAACAATTGGTATCAAAACTCAAGTACTCAAAAGGAGTCTAACAACTTGAGGGAAGTCTTTATGGATACATAACGTTTACAAAAGAATATTGAGGTAGATATTGAGGAATTATATTAGGAAAATGATTAAAGAAACATGTTGAAGAAAAATCTTAGAGATGAACAATATTTCATTCAAAAAATGAAAATTTGGATTAAGAACTATAGATCCAAAAGGAAGGAACTAGTTGAAAAAGATCAAGGAATCAGATTTAATTGTCAAGGTGAAGGAAAATGAAATATTGAAGCATGAACTTGAAATCATGACACTAAAGATGAGTATGATGATAGATGAGCAAAAAGAAAAAGAAGATTTAAAGACAATAGCAAGCATAGTGAAAGGAGAAATTTGAACTTGGGGATACTAAATTGAATTCTTTTTAACATGATAGGTACAATAGAATAGTGAAAAGAGAACTTGCACAAACCAAGAAACATCTTGAGAAGTTTTATTTAAGTACAAGAAAACTTGGTGAACAACAAATGGAACATAAACCTAAAAGAGATATGATTATGGTTGGTTACATTGAAGGAGAAACATCTAAAGGATGAAAAATCACATATGAGAATGGACTTGAACAATAACCTAATATTTTATCAAATTAGGGCAAGAAATCAGGAGATCAATTTAAGAAACCTAGAGACTAGAGGAGACCATTCAATGAAAGATTCTTTACATGTAACAAGTTTTGACACATCAAGAATGATTATAGAGGTACCATGAATACTAAACCCTTTACTAAATATTATTGTAATTTCTTTCTTTATGGGCATAAATCACATGAACGCAAGAAGCCTTATCAAAGATCAAGTACAAGGATGAATGAAAGCACTAACATGATAGCTAGTATACCTTTAGGAATGAATAGTATTATCAACAATGGATTTATGTGCTACAAATTAAAAAAAAATGGGCATATTGTTAGGGATTGAAGGTTAATAAGTTTTGACAAAGGTATGGGAATGGTGTTATGTCATGTCATATTTGTAACAACTTAGGTCATACAACAAGATTTTGTAGATTCAATAACATGAGGAAACCTAATTTAAGAAGGAATATTAGTAACGAAATAATAAATTAGAATATGAATAGAAAATAGGTAGAGAGCATTGATAAGATATTTGTAAGAGAAGGATGATAAGAAAAAACAAAAAAGGTGTTATGGGAAAAGTCAAAGGAGAACACAAAGAACAAGGTGGAAGTAGTGCCCAATACTAAACCTTCTACTTCATCATGAATTAAAAAAACTTTTATCCTAAATAGGGGAAATCTCCATCAGTAATTCACTAGACTTCTAAATGATCGAAACAAGTTATGCAAGATTGAGTATAGAACTTTTAAGTATCATGGAATATAAATCTTAGTTTGTAGAATCTAATCTAAGGATTGGAAGAGCACTTGATATCTAAGGACTCTATAAGAATCATCAGCATTTTCTCAATTCTACTAAATGAAATTAATGCATAATCATGTTGTAACTACTTAAGGGTAGAAATTAGATGCATTACTCATTGTTTGAGAAAAGAGATCAAACAAGGAGCTAGAAAAGACATTTCAAGTGCTTGATAGAAAATTAGTTGATGCTCTAATGTGTATCAATTCAATGTATTTATCATCCTATGAAGTAATCTTACATATTGAATTTTGGTTATTTAGATGGATTAGATACAATGAAAACCCCACAAATCTATAAGATTAATGAGAGATCTTGTTATCAATTTAAAAAGCATCATTTAATTTCCATGGGAGACGACCCTATAGGTCTATTTTTGTAAACCTCTAAGGGTGCACTACACATAGAAATTATAAGAGCATACATTCATTGCATATTTGAAACAATTAGAGATGGATACATTAGTATATTTGACCTTGATCAAGTTTACCAAAATGATCATTTTTTACCATATGCTCTATTTTTGTGATGTTGAACTATTTATAGGATTTTCATCCAAAACATGTGCCACATATAGCTAGTATCGACCAAAATGACATTCTTGTACCTACTTCTAGTAAAGCTTGTTGAATCAAACAATCTTCTTGTTCACTATTTTCTTGAGTGGCACTTAGACAATTTTCTTCATAAGCATACACGAAACTTAATAGTTTTCTTAAGTAGTCTTTCCTCTACATAATTTTTCTATTAAAAAAATATATATGAACTTACCTAAGCCAACTTGCCAACATCAACTTGGTAAAGTAAGTTTATTTCATTTGATTGAGAAACCCTACTCTTGTAAGGTGAATTTGTGCATTTACTTTACATTTTTAGCTTTACAATTACTATTTCAATTTCAATTTATTTTTTGATTCTTAACCTAAGGTTTGACCATGTTAAACCCCCCATCAATAAATAAATAAAACCTATTTTCTTGTAGGTATTAAGTTTCTAAAAGAGGAATAAAGTACAAATCTAGATTCCCATTTTACCAAATATAAGAGATTCAAAATTAGTTTCACAATCACACATAGAAGGACTGGGATGCATTTCTTCCCCATCCTAGAAATTCATCTATGTCCTAAATTGGGATGCATTTCTTCTCCATCCCAAAAATTCATCTTCATCCTAAAAGTTCAATAATTTTTGGGTTTTCCACATCTTGTAGTTTCAAGTCTAGAGTTGGGTCTACTTGCTATTGCGAATAATATAGAAGTCAAAAACTCAGATTTAATTTTTCATTCCCCTTGCAAGGTTATCCTTTTATTTTCTTGTTTATTTCAGTAATTTTACTTTCTAGATCTATAGTCTTTAAGAAAAATCATAGCTTCTTTCTACTTCTTTTCTTGTATTTTCTACAATTAGGCTTTTAAGGATCTTGCATTATCAAAGGATAAATGTTTAGGGTATAAAAGAGGTGGAGAGTTTACTTCTAATTAGTTCAATGCATTTTTGAGGATAATTGTATTTGTAGGAAAGTTTCAACACTTAAAACACCACAGTAGAATGGTATAGCAAAGAGAAGAAATAGAACATTGAGTGAAGTAGCTAGAGATATTTTACCTTGAAGGTAAGTTATCACATGTAAATTGGAGAGAAGTAGTTAATAATATAGTATACACCATGAATATAGTTTAGATGAGGCAAGGAATAGGTAATGTAATACCCCAAAATTGGCTCATTGTCATGTTAACCAATTATGGTCTATTTGATCAATCCTAAAGTCCTATGTCACTAGGCAATTCTGATTCTGATGATCTCTACTCAACCTAAGTGTCAAATATAGAAAATTGTTGATCTATATTAATCATTTACTTTAATTGATTCCTGAATATTCATTGAATTGGCTAAATTAATCTTTTAATTGAATTAATTAAATTATAAGTCATAGTACTTTAATAAAATTAAATTCACCCCTTTTAGCTAATATACATGAGGAATTAAATATATTTGATTTAATTAAATAGTCTTATTCTAATTGTTGAATTTAATTATTTAATTTAGAATACTCAATTATGAGGTCATATTTAATTTCTTTAAATCAAATATCTTCTCCAATATTCTCTCTTCAGTTTAGAAATGGAAACTCTTAGTTAATTGAAATCAGAAAAGGAAAGAAATTAGTTAATTCCTTATTCCACTCAAAAGAAATCAATTAACTTCCTTTTCATAAAGAAACTTTCCATTCTAACTAAATCTCATTTCTAATCTTGATCGTTCATCCCAATTAATCTTGACTGTTGATGGATTTTGGAAACTCTATTTAAGAGACTTCTAATCCCTTATTACAAAGGTGGGAATTTGAATTGCATCAAATCTCTATAGAATTACATACTCACTTATTTCATGTTATCATAGCTTTTTAGTGCTTAGCATCAATATCATCTAGTTTAATAATAGGCAAAATCCTTCTAGTTAGAAGACACTAGGTTATTCTATTGGATCTTTCAGATAAACAATCCAATGTTTATTCTGGGATGATCTTGTAGGTAAGGACCATGTTGACGTGTATGTGAGGATCAGAGGCCCCCAATTTCACATATACATTTTTGGTGCCCACTGTGGGGTAGAGGAAATCAAATTTTCTAGCCTTTTCTACTTTATTTTCTAATACTTTAATGATTTTGTTGTACTTGTATGTACACATATCCAAATTTTCATGTGAAAAATCTCATTTTTTCATGAAGATTTGAGGTTTTTTCTTGTTTCTTTGCACTTCCTCACATGAAAAAGTGCCCTATTACACGATTTCTCATGCGGCACTTCATTTTCTTGCGTGGGCCTATGTAAGATTTCACATGAAATCTTGGAACAACACATGCAAAAGTGTAGAATTTTTAGAATTCATTTCAGCATCTTGTTTGACTAACGTGTTTTCCCTGAAGCACTTTATTTTAGCTTTCTAATTTTTCTATAGCATAACTACGATTTGTAGGATGATTGATGAAGATATCTTGTATTCAAACATATCAAACATAAACTAACTATTTTTTTTTAGGATGTGTTGGTTCCCAAAACCGTAGGTTGGAATCCTATGAGCCTTGCCTGCTCGATGCTGGGATATCCAACTGGTTAAGGCCAACTTGACGGGATTGATCGATGCGATCTAAATCCCCTGCACTTTTGGCTCTTCAAGATTGAGTCGGGTGTACCTGATTATGGATGAAACACTTAGATCCGAGACACTTAAAATAGATCAATTAGAATGCGAATGCGATAAAAGTTTTCCAAATGGTAAGAAATATAGGAAGACTTTAAACTTGCAATTTATGAACTGAGAACAAAAGTAAATGATTGAAGTAATGTTTAAAATAAAGAATAAGTATAGATTAATGCAACAGATGAATATATTATTTCTTCAATGGAAAGAAATGAAACATTTGCCAACATATGGATTATGGATCAGGAGTAAAATACCAGTGCCTAATTAAACGGGCAATCAGAGTCAACATTATAAGTTGAGACGTACAACTTTATAAAGTTTAATATATTTAACTATAAACAATTTTAATAATTCAGACGCGACAGATCAATTATATTAATACAATTTAAATTAGTCTAAAATGCACTTTAACTCCTATGGAGACAAATTAGACATAAATACGAAAACAATAAAATATTTCACAATATCTATGTTTATCAAATTTAAAATGCAATAATGATCCAATCCACTTATCTGAATATTTAAAATATTTATAGAAAATAAATAAAAACCATTTACAAAGGACACAACTTAATAATAATTTAAACTCCAATGCAAATAAAAATAAATACGCTTACGGATTATGTTGGAAATAGAAATTACATGTAGAGACACTCCCTACAGATGATCCATCCACTACAAATCTATCTAGACTGCATAAAAATTTGCTCAGTAATCCACCATCCATAGGCTTAGTTCAAAAGGTCATTTATTTTCCAATGAAAGAATATAATACATTATCGAGAAACGATAGGTTAAATTTTTTAAAATATAAGAATGAATATGAATATTGTTCTTCTTTTTCTTTTTTTTACATCTCATATATATATAGGACAAAGGGGTGTTAGTTGCCTTATTGAATCGTTCACACCCTTTCATAACATAAAATTGATCATGTTTAATGGTATTATAACCTTTGCAAAATAATTATACTCCAACATAATAGATGGTCCAATAATCCCATGGCTTATAATGTTGAAACAATATTTCTCACTCCCGCAAGCACTCCTACTATGAGATCATTTGTATCCACACTAAGTCTCCAGATAATTTCCTAGACTATTCATTTCACATTGTTTACTACGTAGATTAAACTTCATACTCATCACATTTTTTTCTTCAAGTTTGAAATGATCATTCATGCTGAAAGTCTCTGATTGGGCGTCTCTCATATCCTATAGCTCTTATTACATTTTGTTCACCCTCATTTCATGCTACCATTTCGTGCAATAGTTGGCATCCTGAAACAAACTCTCTTTGAAAATTCTCCATTGGGAAACTCCTCTTCTATGAAGAATTCAACAGCAACAAATTCGAGCTACCCATTCGCATCCTGCAATAAACATGTAGCAACGTTAGAAATGATTAAATAAGATTGATAATAGACAACACAAGTCACTTGCTTTGGTGGCTTCAAAGGATATGGGCACTAAGATGCTCCAAAAAACTCGCAATATTTCCTTTCTCTCAGTACTCTTTGTGACCTGACAGTTACACTTAGACAAGTCCTCTTCTACAGCAAGATATTTTTCCATTTCTGCTTAACGTTCAACTAATTACTTTATTGTCATCTTTGTCTGATGATGTTGGAGTAACCATAGAGAATACACACTTGTCCTATGTTTTTGGAAAGCTTACAGTTACTCCTCAGATACAAATCTGGATGTAAATATTTGGCTGTGTAACTTTTGAGACCTGCGGCTATCTGCATTGTATATGCCTAATCATCTTGAAGCTAAACGTCAATGGCTCCCATCATAAACAGATCTTGCAAAACCAGATATAGATTCACAAGATTTATAAACTCAGATAGAGATAGGTGTTTATCATGAGCAATATCTGTCGGATATCCATCAATAATTTTTGCAACATTTAACCTTGGCACTATAAGTTGCAAAAGTTTGATATTCAGCCTTCAAAGAATCCTATATTTTAGAAGATCTTGTTCTCCTCTATTCAGCTGATCAATATGGGAAGGTGAAGATGTGATATTAGACTCCAATGATCAGACCCATCTTCTATTGCTACAAATGTCACTCCAACTTTGTTTCTAACTACCCTGGAGTAGTTTGATTTTATAATCTAAGGATTTCCCAAAATTGCTTTTATTTATACCTAAAGCATGGCCATCCATACTTTTATGGACTTAGGATTTTGAACACCATTATCCATATTAATTTCTCCTCTACTGGGGGGCTTTCTTTCCTCCCTTCTTATTCAAATCTGGATGATGCTCTTGGGAACCCTCTGTTGTATCTGTTGATTGTGTGCTACCATATTTATACAATCTTCACACTCTACCCACCTTAGATTTTGATTTGAATCTTCTGGCGTTATCTCCATGTCTACCTGGCTTCTTCTTGATTCAAGTACTTCACTCCCAGCATATGGTGTGGTGAAAGTATAGTTGTAATCCAGTATTATCTTCTTACTTCTAAATTTCCATTGAGCTATAGCTGGGACCTCAACAAGGGGTAAAGATTCCTCGTTCCATCCAAGGAGTGCATCAAATGTATCAAAATGGATTCTAATTCAAGTTTCCTCGTGAAAAAGATCAAGCTAGCTTTCTCCAAAGACCATTTCTGGTAGGTATGTAGAAGGAAATATTGTTGCTTCTGCATAATCTAATTTGTACATACTATTAGTCTATTCTGATATGTCTTTTAACATCCATGCCTCCTACTTTGAGATTGACATCACACTTAAATAGTTGACATTTCTATTCTGAATCCATGTAACCATCTACATGCATCGTATTTCTATGATTTGAAGGAATATATTGTTGACTCAGACTGAAGTGAATACATCATTCCTTTCATATGCTGACTAGTATAAGCATAGTTTAAATTTTTCTTATTGTGATATATGATTTTGTCAAAACATATTCTTTAGCAATATGTTAATAAAATCCATTCATCATGAAATGGAATTATTTGTTGATGTAAAGTCTTTGAAGTCTATACATGAAATTTGACTATTTTTCCTTCATCATTGTTCATCTGATATAAACTTTGAGTTATATTGCATGACTTTACCAGTATGGTAACTAACATCTTCAGATTGAAAGCCTGTAATATGAATTACCAATAAAGAATATGCAAGGAAAGACTACTCATAAATACTGAATAGAGATAGCAAGCCTGAATGTGCAAACATAAATCTCTAAATCCCCCTTGTTCCAAATCTCCATATCTGCTATGTCATGTTTTCTTTTTAGATGACTAGTTTATGCAACTAGAGACTTTATACGCATCATACACACACCTCCATAGAGAAGCACCTTTGATTGCAAGGAGAGCAGAGTGAAATCTTTTCTATGAAATGGGTTTATGTATACCAAGACATGCTTATACAATGCTTCATCAATCTCCAAACATATTTCCTAAATGGAGACTCTAAAATTAGAGTTCCATCAGGATGTTGTCAAAGATACAGATGTCAAAGATCAATTTTAAACTCACATAAAATGTTGTCTTTTTCCTACTTTTCACACTAGTATAATTAGGGCTCATGAACTTCGTAGGGTGCAAGATAGAGGAATAGGGGAGTATGCTCTTTACCACTTGGAGGTCATGAACAAGGGTGAATTAAAAACATAGAAGCCTCTAAAAGATAGCATTCAAGGGAGGCAAACAAGTTAGTGGTTCTCCCAAATGAAGCCTTTAATGAAGAGATGATGATTTCCTTTTTGGGGATCAAAGTCTTGGAATAGGCCAAGGTGGGATCAATTAAGGTAACTTGATGATTAATATTTCTTGTGTGTTTGGGCAAGGAAATGAAGTAGAGGAGTATGCTCTTTCCCCTTGAGGGAAATTAGAAACTTGGACCCTTAGATCTAAACCACTAGTCCAAGTCATCCCTTAGAGGGCTTGTTAGAGTGATCCAACCTCCGGGGATGACCCAATTGAGCACACTCCTTTCGCTAGAGATTCCAACTCACTATAATAAAGAAGCTTTGTAGAACAAAAGACTCCAAATCCATATTAATTTCCTCTTCTTCATTCCTAATATCACATATCAAGAAGATGCTCTATCTATTGCATTGGTCGATGCCAACCCTAGTCTTGCTAGTCAAGTGTGTGCACTTTTAGATACTAGTGTGGGCTATTGGTCTCAACTCTACTAGTAGATCCACCAGGGATTAATACTAATAGAAGTCAAGTATAAAATTTTAGTTAGTTGCTACCTAGTTCACCTCTAAAAGGAGGCATAATCTTTATGCAAGGAGGGGCAAGAATCTCTCCTGTAAAACTCACCATAGGCATGCTACTGGGTGTTGGAAGGTGGTATATGTGCTTGACCCTTGCCAAAAGAGTGTTCATTTAGCATATATGTTATTGAGCCCTTTGAATACACCAAAAACATGGGTGCCCTCTAGGGGGTGATAGGGCTGTGTGAGGTGCACTCATGTGCATAAGTTGTAGGACAAAGGTTTTGCCTTCTCTACTATTTTTGGTTTTAGAGATAAAGCATTTTTGTTATTGAGTCTTAAACATGTCCAAACCTATCTAAACAAACTAAAATTCAAGACTCCCCCATCCCTCCAAGTTGCTTTGTCCTTGGTTGGATTGTATTTGACTACTACTTACTTCCCCTATCTCTTTGAAAACACTTGTCTTGTTTAAAAACCAGATACTATTAACAAATTGGAAAAAAATCCTACTATCTCTCTAAAATATACCAAAATTGACCAAAAATCTATCCAGAATAGTCTAAAATTTTTGAAGTCTCTTCATAATCTAGTTTTAGTTGTTAGTCTTCTCTCCATTTTTGCACACAATTTGCAAAACTTCACATGAGTATCTTTTGATTCACCATTTCTTCACACGGCCCTATCCATATTCTCGTACGAGCCTGTGTGAAGCTTTGCTCAAGATCTTGTAAATTGTCTTTATTGTTACCACCCAATTTCTCTTGTCAGTCTTAGCACTTTTTTGTGCAGCCCAATCTATGTCCTCACACGAGTTCAAAATTGATGTTTCAAGTCTTTAGCTAGTTCTGCGCACTTTGTCACGCAATTTTTAGAGAATATTTGCATGGAATCTTGAGTCAAAATTTTCAAATCTCGTTTGTCAGAGCTATTTGCACTCTAAGTCTAGTCTATTTTTTGCAACAGTTTACCTCTTTTTATCTATAAACAGTCCTAAATAGTGGCATCCTAGTTAGCTAATGACTTGTGATCTACACTTCAATTAGTTTCATCTTTTAGTTATCTTGTTTTTGGCCCTTATTACATGTTATACTCCATGTCATGATACTCATAATATTTGGTTGTTCTAGCCTTCATTTGGACTACTCGTACCTTAGTATGCAGTACTCTTATTTTTCTTTTTAAGACTATGTTCTAGTGTGGTCCTTGTTTTGGTTTTTTCTTCTTGTTCTTGTTTATGACTATGGAAACAAGAAGTGGAAACATGTTTTATCCTCTTAGATTTAAATGAGGTTGAGCTAGGGGTTTTAATCATGGTAGAGGTTGCCTTCCAGTTGGTAACTGTCTACGTCCAATTTATCTAGTGAGTAATCTTCATGATCTCACCTATTAGATCACCTTGGGTCCAGAGAATGTTCTCTATAAACTTACAAAAAACTAGGAACCCCTTGTATCAAGAGGATCTTGAAACTAGAAAAGGTCCCACATCTCCAAACAATACATTTGAATTCTTTTTCAAGGGAACTTTCCAATCAAAACATATGAAAAGTAAACACATTCCTACAATGGCTGATCATGAACTTGAACATGGTGAACATAGCCAAAACCAAGATCAACCTAGGAATGACAAAGAGAAAGACCATTACACTAATGAAGATGAGGAAGAGGTGGAAATACTTCTTGAACACATAGCAAAGTGTCGTAAAGAAAAAAAATTCCAAAAGGTTATGGAAATCTTGCTTAATGAAGAGAAAGAAAAATACTTTCCCAAACTTGCCCAAGAGGGAGCTAAGCTACCCAATCATTTCCATGTGGAAACTATCATCACACCTGAAGAGGACACTAAAACTTCCAAACTCCAAAAACAACTAAAAATCATGCAAGATTAACTAGTCCAAATGATGTGTGATAAAGACACACTTGCAAAAACATACACCTTAGAGGCTCATTGTCCATTCCCATTTGAAAATAGTATAGACATGCCTCCTTTTCCAAGAGGAGTAGAGCTACCTAAGTATGAAAAATACTATGGAACTACTAATCCCCAAGATCATTTGTAGGAATTTTGGGCCTTGTATATGGAATTTATGCATAATTAGACATATCTCATGCACCTATTCCTAAGAAGTCTAGGTGGTCAGGCTATAGAGTGGTTTTCACACTTGCCTCCTAGTATCAAAATGTTTGATGAAATTGTCAACTTACTTTTCCAGCAGTATTCTCACAACATTCAACACCCTATTAACATCTAAGATTTGTGTAATCTTAAGCATAGGGTTAGGGAACCTTTCCTCACATTACTTTAGAGATGGAGACAACTTTATACTAAATATTCATGCAAGATTTTTGAAATAGAAAAGCTTGGCATCTTCACTAATAATCTCCTATCTAATTTCGGGTATAGAGTCCAACTTCAAGGTCCATGCACCTTCAAGGAAATGGTCACAAAAGCTATTAGCATAGAGGAATTCATGGTCAAGAAGGGTGAACATACCCTTCAAAAGGACACAAAATAACAATCCACCTCTAACAAGGACAAACCCAAGTACATCAACAAGAATCGAGAAGTTCTAAATGATGGGGTTGTTGACAATGTCACTCCTAAACTTGCTAAGCCAACCTTTAATCTCACAGATAGTCTCAACATAGTCAAGAATGTTGAGAAACCTCCTCCTGACAACAAGACATCTGAAAATAAACAAAGGAACTTAGGGGCTACATGCCGTAAACAAGAGTATACACCTCTTGGTGAACCATTGGACATGGTCTATAAGACCTTGCTACAAAAAAAGCTCATTTCACCATTAGACATCTCTTGTCCTTATGATCCACAACCATGGCCACCATGGTGGAATGAAATTGCATTCTGTGAATACACCAAAAAAAGGGTCACAAAACTAGCAACTGAATAAACTTGTGTCACGAAGTCCAGGACATGATTGATGATGGTGACATCATGGTAGATGGCCATAACATGAACTTGGATCACAAGGCTTTCAAGGAGCCTTGCCCATCTTATGAAAAAGGAGAGAGCTTAAAACCAGAACCTAACAATAAGGTCAACTATATATACTCTAATAACAACAATGTGATCAACATGGTTGAACCTATGGATTATGAGTACTGTGACATTATTACCATCAAGGGAAAGCAAGATAACAATAAACCCAAGGCACCATTTATCTTGAAGGTGTTAGAAATGCTTTAAAATAATTGAGAGGGGGGGTGAATTAGTTATTCAAGGTCCAAATGTCCAATTTAAACTTTTTCATCAAGAAAAGTGTGCCCATCAAATTATTCATTCATTCAAGCTTAAACATTCCTATTCAACAAGTTACTGTAAATCAACATGCAATCATAATACATGAAAGATCAACACATAATATAGTGATTTACACGGAAACCCAATTTGGGAAAAATCACTAGTAACATGCTACTCAATTCTCACTCTTCTGAAGTGATGCCCTATGAAAGGTCTACCCTAGAAAATGCTACAACACACTATTAAATGTGACCTAGTTAAAGGATTTAACCACCTTGTTAGAAGTGGGCCTAGTTAGAGGACTTTAGAACATTCACTTGGAATGTCACCCTATTAAAAGATTTACACATGGTTGTTAAACCAACCTAAACCCATAGGGTTTTTACCCTAATTGATACAATTTCTAGAGAGTGACAATAAGGGCTTTTGACCTAATTACAATTATAACTTATCTTGCAGATTTCATATCACCATTTAGCTTATAACAATGCCTAGCTTTTAGTCTCTGCAGCTTCGACAACTTGCCCTCCTTTCAAGCTTTGTCTCTTTGAGTCTCTATGCTCAATGTACTAGTGCAATCCTCTCTTTCTAACCACTTATCGAAGTAGAGTATCTATGCTCTATTCTGCCTTCTCCTTGACACCCTTCAACTACTTTGCAATTTTTCACACTAGTATCTCTTACTTCTTCTTTTTGTGACTCCTTAAATAGAAGTCTCAAATTTCTTTGACCACTTGATTCTTCCCTTCTTTGATTTCAGTTCAAATGGATTAGATAGGATTCATTGAATCTAACTGACATTTTGTTTCTTCTAGAAACATCATGAAGAATCCTCTTGAATTTTCTCAAAAATGGTTTACATAGAATTCTGTGCCACCAGCTCATCATCCTTATCCTCCAACTAGTTCATAAAATTCAAGGTAACAACTTTGTCGGCTCAAATTTGGCAAATCTTTGACATTTCTAAAATTCTGGTGCTCAGCACATACTATGTTACTTAGCATCAACTACATTTTACTGATGCTTGACACCTTTTGTGGATTCACTTGACATCCACTACATTTTATTGACACTCGACACCTATTACTTTTCTCAACACTTGAACACACTCGACTCCTTCTATATCACTCAGCACACACTAGATTTTCTATTTGCTCAGCTCTAACTAAAAATTTTCTCGGCTTGAACTAGCTTTCTCAGCACTCACTGATGAACTTAGTTAAGCTTTGCATTCAACCTTATTCTAACTTATTCCTCCAAAGTTTCTAAGTGTGACCAACCTCTATATCTTCAAGTATGTTATCAATAAAATATTTAACCATTTTCTTAGCTGATCCTTGCACTTCATTACAAAACCATAACTCAAACTTTTTCCTTAGGTGCTTTTGTTACATCTTGTTGATCAAATCCTCTTCATCAATCAACTAAGTGATAATACTTGGATCTTATAAGCAATTATCATTCCATCAAATAGCAGGTTTAACATCAATGACAAAACAATGATTGAAAACATTCTGTATCAAAAATTTCCCCCTTTGCAATCAATCTTCTTCAATAATCTTTTCAGTTAGATTTCCAACAATCTCCCTCTTTGGCATTGATGGAAAACCAAATTGATCAACCATTAGACCAAACTATTCAACCAAGTTATCAAAATGCTAACTAGGTTAGAACAATAAGTCAAATGCGAAAAGAAAAGTGTGTTACCATCTCACATCTCCCTCTCTTAATATACTATCTTGATTGTTTTACTTCTACTTCTCCCTCTTAGCTATTGTATCCTTTTTCTTTCCCTTTTTCTATATTTTCTTGAACATTTTCTTTCCTCTTTCCAAATGTTCACTTTGATCTTACACTATTTTCCCCTCTATATGCATTAATAATGTTCTATCATTTTGGTATCAATTACTTCTCCCACAAGTGTTGATCAATTTCTTCTATTTCTCCCACAACTGTTGATCAATTTTTGCTATTTCTCCCTCTTTGAAAATAATGCCGAAGACATATTATCTTAGCATCTTAACATGCAAGTGTAGCATTTTAAGGTTCTTTCAATTTATCCCTCTATCACCTTGCTTGTGACTAATTTGAAACTTCAGTACTTTGATTACTTCAGGAAAAATCCTAAAGTAAATATCCTTTGCACCAATGTGAAATGTGTCGACAATTAATTCATTTGATGCAGGGCAGTCTTTGGTGTTACTTAAGTAGCCATGGTTGGGGGTATCACTCCTAACTTACCTCTAAGATACTCAAAAGCATCTTTAGGTAGAGATTTTGTAAAAATGTTAGCAATATGTTCCTTTGAACTGACATATTCCATTTTCACTTGCTTATCTTCCGCCAATTCTCTTACGTAGTGATACTTGATTAGAATATGCTTTATCTTGGCATGCATTACAAGATTCTTTGATATGTTGATGGCACTTGTATTATCACAATAAAGTATCACAGGCTCATTTACCTCTTCCTTCATACCTTGCAATAGATGTTTGATCCATACAATATTGGTGCAATTGATAGCAGCTGCAACATATTTAGCTTTTGTTGTGGACTGTGAGGTACAACTTTGCTTTTTTCTTGTCCAAGTAATCAATCTTTTACCTAAAAAGAGTGCTCCTCTACTAGTGCTTTTTCTATCATCAATATTACCTTCTCAATCTAAATCAGTGTAGACTCTTAGTTCAAACTTTTCACTCCTCTTGTAGTACAAACCAAAGTCATCAGTTCCTTTGAAGTACCTCAATATTCTTTTCATTACCATTAGATGATTTTCTCTTAGATTTGCAGAAAATATTTCCACTATTCTAATAGTTAATGCAATGTTTGGTCTACTATGTACAACATACAACAACTTTCCAATCATTGATCTATACATTGTCTAATTTACTTCATCTGACTCATCATTCATTGATAAATTATGTCCTATTACCATTGGTGTACTAACTAGTTTTGAGTCTTCTAATCCAAATATCTTGACTATCTCCTTGATGTATTTTGATTGGGTCACAAATCTACCATGCTTTAGTTGATGTACTTGCAATCCAACAAAGAATTTGATTTCTACAAACATTGACATTTCAATCTCATGTTTCATTTTATCAAAAAAATCTCTGCATAGAGTATTTTTTCCTCCAAATATTATATCATCAACAAAGATTTTGGATATCAAAATGTCTTTACCTTTTTCTGCCTTGATATATAGGTTGTTGTTGTCATCTATTCTCTCAAATACAATCTTTACAAGATATTTGTGCAGTCTCTCATACCATGCTCTAGGTGTTTGCTTCAAGCCATAGAGTGCCTTATGCAATTTGCAAATCATATCCTTGTTGTTGTCATCAAAAAATCCCTCTGGTTGTTCTATGTAGACTTCCTCTTCTAGTATACCATTCAAAAAAGAAGACTATACATCCATTTGGTATACCTTGAAACATTTGTAAATAGCATATGCAAGTAGTGCTCTTACTCCTTCCATTCTTGCAACAGGGGAAAATGTTTCCCCATAATCTAGTCCTTCTTCTTGTGCATAGCCTTTGCAAACTAGTTTGGTCTTATTTCTTCTTATCTCACCATTCTCATCAAGTTTATTCCTAAATACCCATTTGGTACCAATTACATTCTTATCAGCTGGTCTTGGAAATAAGGTCCAAGTATTGTTCTTCTTAATATGATCTATCTCTTCTTTCATAGCTTTATAGTAGTCATCATCTTGGACTGCATCTTTCACTATTTTGGACTCAATCTTGCTCAGCAGACATGATTCACTCCTTAGTCTGTTCCTTGTCATTGGTCTTGCATCCTTGTCACCAATGATTTGTTCTATAGGGTGATGTTTTCTCACATACTTAGCTAGTCTTGGTTCTGTCCTTCTTTCCATATTTGATTCTTTAGCTTTAGAGTCATTTTGTTCTTCTCCTTCTGGTATTTCATTATCTCTTTCATGTGTACTATTTTCAAAGTCAAAATGTGCATTTTCTTTATTTTGCAACTCGGCTTTTGGATGTAGCTCAACATTCACTAGCTATGACTTGACTAATACTAAAATTTGTTGCTAATTCCCAACTTGATTGGCAGCATTATCCTCAATAGATATTCCTTCATAGAAGTATACAAAATATCTATAATCTTTTGGTTTCCTAGATTCATCAACTTGGACTTCTGTGTGCTCATCAAAATTTACATTTTCACTCTCCACAATATTGTTAGTGTTAGTGTTCAAACACTTATATGCCTTACTTCTAGTGGAGTATCCAAGGAATATGCCTTCATCACTCTTTGCATCAAACTTGCCATTTCTAGTATCTTTAAGAATATAGCATTTGCAACCAAATATTTTGAAATTTTTTACATTAGGTGAGTAACCATACCATGATTCAAAAGGTGTTGCATTTGTTCCTTTCTTTTCCACTGCGACAGACATAGATGTCGTAGTTATTTAGTTGCAAATTACGACGTCTATCCTCTGCCGTCGCAATTATGACGTCCATCTCTCGCTATGTAGCCACCTTATTGTGACATCAAGCCTGTCACAATTCTTGTTTCTTCTGTCGCAATTGCGACGGGGTTGCCGTCGCATCTACAAAAACCCTGTTACAATACTTGAGGTAGTCATTGCAAGTG
The DNA here is from genome assembly GCA_028749045.1 of Cupressus sempervirens. Taxonomy (NCBI): domain Eukaryota; kingdom Viridiplantae; phylum Streptophyta; class Pinopsida; order Cupressales; family Cupressaceae; genus Cupressus; species Cupressus sempervirens. The sequence continues at coordinate 554,572,950 of CM053792.1, forward strand.
TGACGCCAACCCAAGCAATTGTGACGGGGTTGCTGTAGATGCGATGACAACCCCATCACAATTGCTTGGGTTGGCATCACAATTGCGACGACAATGCCTAGTTGTCATCACAATTGCGATGGAGGAGAAGTAAAAAAAAAAAAAAAAAAGTCATTTCTCATTAAGCCCACAACACTCCTTCCATTGGTCTTCATCTTCTATTCACTCCTTCTCTCTTCCCTAGGTCACTATCCTGATGATGGATCATGGCATACAATCTAAAACTTTAATTCAATAAACATAAACATGGTTCAATCAAGAGACCTTCAAGCATATTAACATGTACTATGGAAACTTAACGTCTTTGGTACGTAAGAAATATACTTTTATGAAGTTACCTCAAGAATTAATTGAAGGATATTAATGTAAGATATATTATGAACATAATAATAGAGAATATCAACATAAACTACTAGCCCACTTTCAAGCTTTAATAGATTGCTCTTTTAATTTCCTACTGCTCAGCATGTCTATTTTCCCGGCCATAACCAATGCAACATTTAGAAGGAAAGAGCATTTCAATTCCATAAAAACTATACTTGAAACTTTCTCCTAACTAAAATGGGAAGAAGTAAAAGATAAATGACCCAATTCATGCTATGACAATTACATTTCAGTAAGAAGCAAACTTGCATACCAATATAACTAAGTCAAGAATTTGTAGCATTTCCTAGAAGCCAAGATTCTCAACGAAAATATTCTTAAAATCTAGAATTTAATAAACGCAAAAATTAGTTTCACCCATAGAGTCTCTTTACCCTTTCATATTTACCGCATCCATGAGTTGTCGTATTTTTGACTCCATGAGATTTGAACCTACTCTTTTTAAGCCCTCTTTAAGTTCTTCAAAATTGATTGTTCCACTATTGTCTGCATCTAGCATTTTGAACATCTCCCTTAGGCCAGCAATTTCATCTTCTGACATTCTTTTAGCAATTTCATCTTAATGCCGTAAGTATACATGAATTGACACTTTAATATATTGAAGGTTTGTTCTTGGTAGTTTGTTAGTTTGGAAAAACACCACCGAAGAGGCATGTCTCTACATGGCCAAAGGCCACGTAGAGCCATGACTCTAGGGTGGTTGTGGCTCTCTGCCTTTATAAATAGATGAGCAAAGTAGATCGCTGTAGAGAAATATCAATACACAGCATAAGACTCCCAGCGATCAGCAAATATATATCAGTCATAAGACTCTTAGTAATCTTGGAAATATATCAGTATTATATTTTAATATATCTTCATTAAGGAGTAACATGCAAGAACATAAAGACAGTCAGCATACTGTTCACAATATTTGTAATTTGCAGGGTCCAGACTCAGAACTAGTTTAGACTAAGGTCATACTTAATTGAAGTCATTCTCTGCACTGCTATAATACAAGTAAGACCATCCGTTGTTCACTCATTTATTGCAATTGTTTTATCTATCAGAAGATCCATCAAAACTAACATATCTGAGTAATTTCTTTTATCGTCATTACCCATCTGTTAATGCATTTTCTAAAACTTGAACCAAAGTTTACTCAGTAATGTCTTTGGTCAATATAATATTTAGAAATATTATATATATAATAATATTTAGCAAAATTATATTATATTAATATAGATAATATATATATACAGATGCATCACACTTTCACTTCCAAATCTGCATCCGAATAGGTAACTTAGTTGATCATTATCATAGCTAGTTTATTTATATTAATTATTATAGATAAATCATCTATATGAGCATCATCATTTGAGCATATCCAATTGCAATCACTATAGGCTGTATCTACATATTATTACCCATTTTGCAAAGCACATTTGATCTTTTAAAAGAGCGTGCTTGCAAAAGAAAAACAAAGCATATTAATACTCGTAACTGTAGAATTAGTAAATTGCTTTGTATTATACCATACCAACAACACCAAAAACTTTCTAAGTAATGAAAAAGTGCAGATACATACTTAGAATTCAAGTGATGTGCAACTGTAAATCCAATCTAGTTCATACATTGATTAGGCTTTAGAGTTAAAAGCTTCTATCTTGTTTCCACAAATCTAGATAAATCTCGCATTTGAGCTTGCATGCATGTTTAACCTATCAAGAAATAAGTATAAAAAGCTGCCAATAAAAATAGAATATATTCTATCCTCAAAGAAGCTCACTTGTAACAGGATGCCTATTTTACACACCACGTCAACTATGACTTTTATGAAGTTGTGTGTATTTGTGAGTAGAGTAGGCAAAATTAAACAACAGTAATTTTAGATGCATAACTCCTAAAAATAAAAAGCATGAAAATCTTTCAAAAAATTCACCTGTCCAAAATGGTGGAACTCCACTCAATAGAATGTATAGAATGACTTCGACACTCCACACGTTAGCTTCTTGACCACAATGCTTGCAAAGCACCTTAGGAGCTACATAGTATTGGCTACCAACTACATCACTAAACATTTCACCTACAAAATATATAATTTGTTCTATCGAGTTTTGCAAAAAAAAAAAAGAAAAGTAGTAGATCTCTAAAACAAAAAGTAAAAGATACAACATTCTTCTAATTAAATTACTGCAATTATTTGATTCCCATAATCCAAAATACCTGTAAATCATACGCTATCTAAATTTTTTTGTATTGCTATGTCAGTAAACTTGTAATATTCAGAGCTTTCAAATCAAGCTACCTTTTAGAACAATTTTATATTGAAAGCAATTAACAATGGTGAGCCAAATGATTTATGAATTCTAATAAGTAAGATTTCTTTATATCTCTTGAAATGGTGGCCTCTTCCTAATTATATTGCACTTTAAGTGTATGCTATTTCTAGATTTGATTATGTGTGAAATGTTAGCATCACAGACAATCAAGTCTAGAAAAAACATTTGCTTCATTTGATGGATTGTGGGTTTATCTTAGCACTCATATTCAAATCATATTATTTGTTTGAAACTTGTGGAGTAGAATAATCACCAAGACGACCTCAGAAAACATTGAAGAAAATCTAAGATGTTTTATCTCTTAGTTGAAAAATAAAGTTACTAAAAGAAAGAAAGTTGAGGAGTCTACTAAAAGCATGCTATCAAGAGGCTTAGTAAAAAAATTGAAAAAGAAGAGTCAAGACATCAGTTGAATAACATAAAAGAAGAATCAAGACATCAGTTGAATAACTAGGCATGGAACATGTATAGGTGAGCAAGACGAAAATTTTCAATTTTCAATTTCTAGGCAGTGGATGGGAGTCAAGTGCCGACCTAACTAAAGAACCAAAATTTTATTTTATAATGGCCAAGTTTGGAGGAGAAGAAGGTTGAAGCATTACTAAGAATATTTTAGTTCTCAATAGCCTGGATGAAATATGTTAGTTCTAGCTAGTACATATCTCAAAAATATTTTATTCGATTGATTGATTTCATTTTATGAAGTTGAATGACAATGTCAGAATTTATAGCCTAAGATACTTTTATCATAGCCTAAGTATTGACCTTCATGTGAATACCATCTTGGTCTCACTCTTAAATGAATACTGAAGTATTATGGCAATTTGATGTAATAGCCTAAATACCATTTCCTAATAGGTTTTGGAAGAAATGGAAAAGTTGACAGTGTCTTACCTGTGTATAGGAATTGCAAGTCCTACATAATTATTGGTTATGAATTACATAAGAGTGAAGGAAACAAAGAAATAGTTGACACATGAAAGAATTTTTCCATAGAATAAAGTGTCGTGGATTTTTCAATTCAATTTGAATTCTTCCTTTAATTGAATTTTTCCACATAAAATCCTTGGGCTTTTATTTAACAGATGCTCATCCAAACTTGCTGAAGGATTTTCAAAAGGTACTAGTCAGATGTTGCATCAAACTAAATTACTTGATAAACATACAGGTGATTAATAAATTTGTGTGTACCTAGAAATCTCTTAAACCACGTGCTAAATCTATTTCCCTTTGCGTAACATTGGAATCTCCATTACGATGAGCTTCTTTAACCAATGAAGATACACCTTCCCATGTTAATGTCCAACCAAAATGTTGACATCGTTCAATCCATACCATCATCCAATCAAGATTGTTTGCAATATACAAATGTAGTGCATCCCACTCTCGAGCACCTATACAAAAAAAAAAATAGACAACTTACGACCGATTTATTTTGAAGATTAAGAAATAATTTATTACAATAACATCTTATAATTTATTACCTCTCACTTTCCTCAATGTACCTTTCCCCATCAAGTACTCCCCTTCTAATTTTTTAAAAGGCTCGAGATCCCAAATGCAATCTACATGGATATTTGATGCAAACTTAGGAAGATATTCAGTAATGTACACCATAGTCTGGTATACCATATATCCCTCTACCATAGAACCCTCAGGATGTGCACTTTGTCGAACCAAAGCCTTCAAAGATTTCAAGTGCCTCTCAACCATCCACATTGACCTAGTGTGTACAGGTTCACACAATTCAATCTCCTCAACTAGGTGTATGAGGTAGTGTTCCTGTGCATTGAAAAAAATTGGACGTAGACACTTTTTCATTTCACATAGTAAATGAGGAATTTTTCTCTTCCAATAGTTTATATCTTCTTTATGGATTTCTTTAGATGACAACCACCTACATTAAGAGATTCAAGTCACAAAAATATATAGATACGAGACTTTACAAAATAATATACAATAGATTACATAGCAAGAAAAACAAATCATGAATATAATAAACATATACAAAAAATTGAACAGATATTACTACTTACCTCATGTATTTTCCAAGATCATATATCACTTGTTTGATGTTATTGTTGAAGGGCTCTGGGAGAGATAGAGGAAGCATGTACTGTAGTAATTATAAACCAATCATTTCATTGTTTTTTAACATAACATAACAAATAGTACACGTAGTTTATGAATATATTGTAAATACAGAAGAACATAACTTACCTTGATGAAAGTATGCCAATCATGCATTTTGAGCCCTGGCCCAAATTCACTTTTTTTTTATATGACATTGTTTATGTTCGCAGCAAATCCTGTGGGAAATTGAATTTTTTGTATGAATTCTTTTATGGCATCACTTTGCTGCTCCATTAATAACCAAGGAAGGGCACTTATATTAATCTAATCTCTGTTGCTATTTGAGTGAATGAAATTCTTCAATGCATGATTGGATTCATGAATGTCATTAAAAATTTTGACAATTTTTTCTTTGTCATGCCTTTCATCCAATATTTTTCACAATGTCTCTATTATATTCTTTCCAATATGCATAGTATCAAACAAATGCACAATTTGTAAGTGCTCGTAGTAGGGAAACCTGCTAAATTGTCTGGGATAGCTTTTTAGTCCCTTTGGAAGGTTGTCAGTACTGCCTTGACGACCTTCATAATCATCAATTACACAATTGGCAAACAAAAATCACAATAGAAATATATAAATTAAAAACATAAACTATTAGGTGGAACAACATTACCTCGACAATTAATTCTATTATATTCCAACTTCCATAGACGAGGTGTCATTCTTCGTGGCTTTGATGTAGTCTCTTCTTTCCCATTGAAAAGATGTTTTTTTGTACTTTGATACTTATGATTCCCATGGAGGAAGTGTCTACACTCATCAAACAACTGCTTTCCTAAACTTTTTGAATGACGAGATTTCATCTTTGGACCACAAACTAGACATGCAAATTTTCCCTTTGTTTGAAGACGTACAAGATAATGATATAATTGGATTATTAAATATGTTGATTTTTATAATTAGAATTATCGTGCGCAACTTGAATTCACTATAACATACCACAAAAATGTGTTAGCCCTGGGGCATCATGTATTGTCCATGCAAGTATTGCATGGAATTGAAATTGTCTTTGTCCTATTGGTCTAGACACTTCATACATAGTGACACTATTCCATAACTCCAACTTGTCGATAAGAGGCTCAATATATACATTAATATCTTTAACTTGATATTTACCTACTTGAATGAATAGTAACATTACATAATTATTCTAAATGTTTTACTATAAGATTTGTAAGTACATGTAAATTAATAACTATCAAATGATAAGATACCTGGAACAATCATTGCCAACATAATGTGCGCCCTCTTTATTGACATCCACGGAGGAATGTTATTGTTGATAACAAAAATAGGCCACACTAAGTAAATAGATCTCATCTCTCCAAATAGATTGACACCATTTGGTGTCAATGAAAGCCTGAGATTACAAGGTTCTTCTTTGAAGTGTTGCCACTTTTTCTCTATGTGCATAAATGCCGAACCATCCACAGGGATTTGAATAATGTCATTTCAACTTCTATTGCGTGCATGATAATCCATAAATTGAGCCAAGCTACTACACCTGAATAATTGTCGCATCCATGGAATAATGAGGATGTAACGAAGAACCTTTTGAGGCACCTTTTTTGTTAGTCGATCTGTTCAATATCTACTCATATGACATTCAAGGCATTGTGTTGCAAATTTATGTTCTTTATAATATATAATATGATCATTGGGACAAGCATGTATTTCTTGATACTCCATTCCAATATCTTTCATAACAATAGATAATTCTCAATATGAGCGAGGTAGAATATTTGATGATGGTAACAAAAACTCGTCTATCAATCTATAGCAAAAAATATAAGTTGTTAATAGAAACAATATTAGCGGTACATTATTCACCCTTTGTTAACTATAAAGACATATATGACATACCTTAACATACGTGACATTGTTATGTTGGATAAACCATTCATAACCTTCAAGTTCAACAACAACAATATAGTAGAGAGAAGAGTTGTTTGGGAGTTTTTGTATGGGGCTCATATGCCTTCTCAATTAGAGGTACATCGAGGCTATCATCATCATCATGATCAGATATGCTTGGACTAAATTTGTCATGGATCAATGTATTTATACCATCATCTTCAATTGTGTTTTCTGGCACATGATCGTCATCTTCCATGGGATCATTATCTTCACCTTGGATATTCCCACCTCCATGTTCCTCCACTTTGAAAACCATAGTCTTCGGATTGTTGTGGTTCATATTGTATGCACCCAAAAATGGTCGCCTAGACTATGGGCCCCCATTATTCAATTTATCAATTTATGAAAAAAAATTTGAATCAATGATTTGTAATATATTCAAATCAATTTCCTTGATCAAATTCGATTTATTTCATTTCTAAGATTGATCATTTTATTCCAAGTCTTATTTAATTAAAAGAAAATTTTCTCTTTTAATTAAATAAAATAAAATCCCCATTTAATTAAAAGAAAACCTCTCTTTTAATTAAACAGTTCATCCACATTTAATTAATTAAGAGAAAAACCTCTCTTTTAATTTAATTAAATATCTTCTATTTAATTAAAAAGAACTTGCTCCCTTTTAATTAAATAAAAATCCCACTTAAATATCTCTTTGATGAAAAAAGGAAATAAAATAAATTCTTTTTATTTAATTTCTCTACACTTAAAAATGTGATCTAAGTGGGATTTATCTTTCCACTTTCTCCTCAACCACTCCTCTTTTCTAATTGGTGGAATCTTGTCTCACATGGATCACCACTTTCTTCTCAACCACTCATCTTTTCTCATTGGTGAAATTTTGTCTCACATGGATCAAGCTCTATTATCCCATATTGGTTGTGAGAAGCCTCTCACCTCCATAATTTCCTTTATAAGGGAGAGCCCTCTCCTCATGTTAGGACCCATGATTATGCTATCGTTATGCTGCAGGTTTGAAGACTAATTTTTGAAGGAGTTTGAATACAAAAGCTTTTTGTGGAGAACTTCTATTTTCTTGTCTTTTTCTCTCTTGCACCCATCATGGGCTTTTAGCTTAAATCTTGCATTTATAGATTAGATTTTTCTTTCATAGATTAGATCTTATTTTCATGCATATTTGAAGATCATGGAGACTAGCATTCTTGCTTTTCCTCTTTGAATCTCTCATCTCATGGTGTACTTGCATGGGCACAAAAATAGGTCAAACTGAGGGCCTCCATTGCAAACCCTTGCACTCTATGAGTAGAGAGCTATGGATCGATTTGTGAGGGCTCATTCTTGAGTTTTCTTACATGTAATGATTCATAGAAGTGTGACAACATTTTAGCACACACATATCATGTACTTCCCTGGGGAGATCAACCTATATAAAATTGATTAACATAAATAAACCATGATCATTAACTCATCATCAAGTGATTTCATATGTATATAAATTGTTAAAATGATATAATGAATGACTTACCAATGGATGATAGTCATTCCCCCCTTCAATGTGACCATTCTCCCTACAATGTCTCTTAGTTGTTTTGATTAGTAGTCTCTACGGTTTAAGCCCGTACAAAATTTGCAAGGACAATAAAATTTTCCATCACCTTTTCTTTTCAAGTTAGACCAAAATCTAGCGATTGTCTCCCTATTTTTTTCTTCACTTATATTATTTGACATGATCGTTCTTCACAAAAAGAAAAAATCAGGCTATGAAAACTTCGGTCTACAACTTTCACAAACTAAGAAAAATTATCAAAAGTACACAATTCTTCTTAGACCTAGCTAAATACTTTCTTTCACTTTATTCCTAAGACATTTAATCCAATCACCTTTTATAACATTCAGTCAATTGCTCTAGGCAAATTTTTGGATAAAATTATTTGTAAAACTTTGACCAACCACCTGAAGGTCTTATTTCAAGAGACCTTACAACATTAAGCCACTAAAAGCAATTTCAAAATATATAAGCTAAAAGTCTAGTTAAAATATACATTAGATTAAAAAATATGCAATTTTCATACCCGAGCGCGCGGCTATATAATTCGTGCAACGACCTTCTTGCTTAGCTATAGAAGCTCTCCAGCAATCAAATCATACAAGCTACAAGGCCTAACAACAATTTCAAAACATATAAGCTAAAAGTCTAGTTAAAATATACATTAGATTAAAAAATATGCAATTTTCATACCCGAGCGCGTGGCTATATAACTCATGCAATGGCCAACTTGCTTAGCTGTAGAAGCTCTCCAACAATCAAATTATACAAGCTACAAGGCCTAACAGCAATTTCAAAACATATAAGCTACAAGTCTAGTTAAAATATACATTAGATTAAAAAAAATACAATTTTCATACCAGTTGAGCACGCGGCTATAACTCCTGCAACGACCTTTTTGCTTAGCTGTAGAAGCTCTCCAGCAATCAAATTATACAAGCTACAAGGCCTAACAACAATTTCAAAACATATAAGCTACAAGGCAAGACATATTACATGACATGGAAAAAGGAACAAAATTTACAAGATTTAGCAAGACATATTAAATGACATCATAGTGCTAGAGAGATCACAATTATATGAGTCAAACATAGTCATGAAAAAGCACATAAATTAGTTGTTATATGCAATTAAAAGATATATAGTTAGATAGGGACATCCATAGGGCATATTGAAGAAATGAAATGGTCATATAGATTTCATATGGGATTTTGAAGATGTTAGTGTTCTAAGGCAAAGAATCCATTCATATAACCATAATGACTCTATTAAGGTTGATTCTAGTGAAAAAAAACTTGAAAATTTTGAAACTCCTGTGCAATAAGATATAACTGAAGAGGTTGAGATGCACCTAGTGGAAAAACAGGAAATTCAACCTAACCCCAATAAAATAAAAATTGAACCCTAACAAAATAAACCATTTTGAAGTTTGATCCCATGCCAAATCAAGAATTTTTTTTAATGGTAAATAGCTGAAATTGTGTTGTAGGCTCTTGCTGCCAAATCAAGAACCTAACATTAAACCACATTAAACTTGAAAACCAAATGAGATAATAAACTAGATTGAACCCTAATATCACCACCAATTCTAATTGAATGCTGAACCATGTTGAACTCTACATTTACAACTTAACCAATATGAACTTTAACCATAAATCTTGTATTGAAACTTCGCTAACTATATATCAATAATATTTTAAATAATTTACAATATTAATTATTATCTTATCAAATGATTACATATACATCTTTATTTATTTATTTCTCCCAATAATTAATATACATCCTTATTACATATAAACCTTACACCAAATCAAATCTCAACCCTAACACTAAACCCAATTCTATATTTCACTTGAACACTTAAAATAAAGATTAAGGCAAGTAGAACCACCATATTCCAAATTGAACTTTAAAATAAATTTCAGCCTAAACCTTACAACCATCATCGTCAAGCTTATCTACTATAAGGTTTAGAGTATTTGGCATTCTAAAATCTGTGATATTTCTATCAGGATTTAACTATGTGATTTTGAGTCAAACTCATTGACCCATGTTTCATGAGTAGTGATTCAACATGAATCCATCTCTCATGAGAATAAATGGAACACTTATCACTCATTGGAACAAGTATTTTTTGAAATGTTCTAACTCATTTCATCACAAATCCCTTGATTTCAATTCCATATCCTGGACTAGTTTAGCCCAACTCTTGGTCACACCTTCATACCCTGGAGAAACTCAACTACTTAGTAGGCCAAAGTTGCCCAAACTCATCTTTTCAACTTGGAGACCTAGAAATTGCCACCAAGACCATCTAAGACCAATTAAGAGCACTACCTCCACTGCTAAAGCAAAAAGAGGGTGGTTTCCATTTGCAATGTGGCAATGATGTGTAAATCTCACAACAAGTGTATTACATACATTATGATTATATTGTTATTATCTAATTGATTACAGGTTCCAAGATAAGCTTATTTCATCTTATTTTTAGGTTAGAGTTATATCTCTAACTATAATTTGTTTATTATCTAATTTGGATTTGTGAATTTAGGGCGAACTATAAGGCAAAATAGGAAAAGGAAATTACACACTACAAAGGGGGAAAACTTGATGAAGAGGTGCAACTCTCCCTCACATGCAAGGTATAAATAGGAGAATGTTTCATTTGAAGAGTACACCCAAGGGAGATCAATTTGGGGGATAATATATTACTCTCAAAGGAAAAATTGAAACATAGTAACTCAATTAATTAAAGGTGGTGATCCTTTATTCCTTATACCAATAAAGCACAAAGGACAATTCATTCCAAGCCTGGAAGGGTGACTTATCAATCATCACTCATGGCTCTGTTGAAATAAATCCTTAATTCATCCATCAATCATTAATCCCTCAAGAAATCAAGCATCAATCGATCAGCAAGATCAAGAAAAAAATCATCAAATCACATCAATCACAACGTCATCTTGGGACTACGAAAACAAATAATTCAGCAATTAAGCATCTCTCTATCAAATCAGCATTCATTCAATCATCACTAAAAAATGTATCAAACCAAAATTTATTACATCATCACACATCAATAATCTAATCAACAATCACTTAAATCATCACTCAGTAATAGCTCAAATGATACAATCAAGTAATTGGATTAGATCAGTACTGGATATAGTAGGCATTATGTGTTGTAACAATTATTAAGATATGTATGATGAAGATGCAGTCTAACTTATAATATCTTATGAATTTGGTATAGTTAATGATGTGAAATACTAAACAACTTAGATTCTTTATCTGTTTATCAAATTTTGATATTCTCCTACAAAAAAATCATGTATAGGTTAGCAAAGAAATACAAGGGGGGAGGGCAGATACAATTTCCCCTTTTAAATAGACCACCCCATGTTGGATGGATGTATTATTGCCACTCATGAGCCAATGGGCATTGTATCATGCCCTTGGGCTTTGTTGTGGCGAAAGTTCCAGAGCAGCCTATTATTCTTTTCTTTCCAATGTCTACAATGGTTGCTTGTAGAAGTGAACTAAAGGTTGGAATTTATCATATATGGCTTAATAAGGAGACATGAGTAGTGAGGGAAGAGATGGGTTCCCCTTGTAAGTAGACCACACCACATTGGGTGGATGTGTTCTTGCCACTTGTGGGCCTAGGGGTGTTGTATCTTGCCTTTGGGATTAGTTGTGGAAAATGTTCTAGGGCACCCTATTCAAACCCTCATATGGTTGGCTATTCTAAATAAAACTATAAATTATGTCTACATATGAAATGTTAGTAATTTAGTTGTTTATTTACTTTAAGTTTCAACAGCTATCATATGTTTAATTATAGAGAACAATTTGTATACAAAGTTTGTTGTAAAATTCTTACTTTGGGTAAAAATTAGTAGGAGACACCATTACACTTTTAACATGATAGTTTTTAAATATTGCATGGGAGGATATTGCAGTTACATCCAATCATTTCTCACCTAATAGAGAACTACTATGTACACTTGTGTGCCTGTGCACACAATTATGTGTGTATGGAAATATAGGTTTTGGTACTCTGGATCTTAATATCAAAGCTAAATTGATGTTGTTCACAACGTTATCAAAAAAATTTATAGGAATTTTATGAATATGGGCTATCTATCTTATGTGAAAAAGTTTCTTAAATGCTGTGCCATATCACTTCTTTATATTTTCCCATAACAGATTAGTTGTGATTGTATTGCAAGTGAATTAAAATATTTTTAGTGAGTTACTCATTTTGGAAAGCTAATTTTGGTTGCTTTTCTTAGGTTTGGTCCATACTTTTGTCAACCAGTGATTGTTGGATTAGGGGATGACAACAAACCATTTATCTGCACAATGGATTCTATTGGAGCTAAGTACGCATTCTTTTTCTTGTATAAAGTTCATTTAACTGTTATGGAAGCTATATTTTGTACCTTATTCATGCATAATGGAATTAATTTTTGAATAATGTTATATTTTAAAAGGTTACATGAGCAAGATCATATGTTGGAATGTAATCTATTATATTATTGCTTTGTATGCACAAGTGTTAATGGTGACCTCCTAACATCCAACTTTCATTGTCATCAAATAGAGAACTTGTAACATTTTAGGGTCAGGACATACTTTGTGAAAAATGAACACTGTTTTGCTATGTCTGGGGACATGGTGGGGATCAAAGCTCAATTTTTGATGCAGTGAAGGCTTATTAGGTCAAGATTGATTATATTTCTTTGTACAATATTTCTTAGAGTTGGGTCTTTTTATTACTTGAAAGAGATATATAAGAGAGCTGAGATAGAAAAATTTTTTTTACCCAAGTCAAGGCTCATTTGACTAAAATTGAATGGGGCAGTATACCTTGTATTTTCTAGAAGTGTAGTTTGATTTGATCTTTCTTTTTATAGAGGATGTGCTAAAAGAGGTATATGTAGAAAGGCAAGCTAAATAGGGGTTTGCAACACAAATATTTTATGGGAGAAATCAAAACTACCATTAGTAGAAGATGGACCTGCAAAATTGTTCTTAGTTTGACCTTAACCATCTTTTGGAGTAGGTGACTTTGTAATTGCCACAACAAAACTTGAAGCATCTTTAGAACCCTGTGAGCATCACATAGATCCAATGAGTGATAAGTGTTCCATTTATTCTCATGAGATATGGATTCATGTTGAATCACTACTCGATCATGAAACATGGGTCAATGAATTTGACTCAAAATCACATTGTTAAATCCTTATAGCAATATCACAATTTAACTTGATGTGGAAATTATCTCCTACTTATCAATTCTAAAATCTATTGTAATATTGGATGAATTTTTAGAGGGATTTTAATAACTATGATGCATCTTGATAAATCAAGCATTGGAAAAATATTAAGACTTATTAAACCATAGCTGAAATGAAACCCTAACCGTGGATCATAGGATCACTATATATTTTTTGTATAAAAGAATTGACAGGCTGACTATCTTGTGCATGGCAGATGATACTCACTAAAGTAAGCTACCTATTAGGTTTAAATAGGATTCAAACATGATTGAATTATTTTTATAGCTAACATATAGAATGAACAGTTCTTACCATAGATTGTTCCCTTTTCTTGAAGATACCCTTGATTTCTATGAAGAATATGAGTATGTCCGAGGTTCTAGAGGAAGAAATGTATGTTGGCCATTTTGTAGCTGGTACTGGAGGGTTTTTGAGAAAAATCCTCACTTTCTCCCACAACAAGGTGGAAGGAAATAACTTGGATATGAATTAGATGAAGTGGGTTATGGAGGTTTGTTCAACAGGGTAAAGGTGTCTTCAAAACAAGATCGAATGGTTGCCTCTACGGGCCGGTTGATCTATATCATATAGGGAAGATGTCATAGTTGCTATTAGATGGGAATGTTTCTATTCAGATGGGAATGTTGCCCTACTAGCCACCCACCCTCATATATCTAATCTATATAGGGGCACACCATATAGAGAAGCAGGAGACCCAGATAGCTAGGTATGGTCGGCTACTAAAGCAAGGCGTGATGCTCACAGATAACACGATGAAAATGTTTGAAAATATGGCACATATATTTTATGGCGCATATATATGTTTTTTTTTTTCAATTAGAGCCTAACTCCATCACAATTGCAACACCTACGTTGCCTGACATCGCAATTGTGACGTTGTCGGGCTATATTTGAAAAAAAGCCAAAAAAACACATTGGCGTCGCAAATTGGCGTTGCAAATTGGCCCCTAATGTATTAGTGACTTTATTTAGGGTGTAAACAGTAGTACTTACAACTTCTCTCTAGTACTTTAGAGCAACATTTTTCTCCATCATTAAGGTTCTGGCACAGTCTATCACTAATCTATTCCTTCTTTCTGCAATAACATTCTGAGGTGGAGTTCTTGGTGCTAATGTTTGTCTCTTGATTCCTTTGTCATTTTAGAATATCTAAAATTCTATTGATGTAAACTCTCCTCCTCTATCTAATCTTAGGCACTTCAGACCTTTCCTGTTTCCTTCTCAACTCTAGCTAAATACCAATTAAACATTTGAAATGCATCAATTTTTTTCTTCAAAAACATGGAGGTCATCATCCTAGAGTAGTCATCCACAAATAACATTATGTATTTGTCTCCTTGGTAAATTTTTACTTCTATTGGACCACATAAGTCTATATGGACTAGTTCTAGTACTTCTTTGGAAGTGTACATTTTGCTTTTGAAGCTAGAATTTATGCTAGTTGAGTAGTTTAGGCAAACCTCTGACTTTCTTCTTTTTTTTGATGCTAATCAAATTATCAAATTTAATATGACACAATATTTTATGCCATGGCCACAAATCATCAACTCTAACAACAAGATAGGTTGCATCTTCCACATATAGGTAAAACAAATTACTCCTATTTTATTCACTTTTTCCTATCAGATTTCCATCAGTGTCATAGATTTTGGCAGTTTTGTTTCTAAATTCTAATTTACAACCTACATTTCCTAACTATGATACACTTAACAAATTGTAGTTTAGTCCTTCAACATAGTATGCATTATCACATGAAATTTTCTCTGTAAGTTTATTTGAAACTTTTCCTTTGATTTGACATGAAGCATCATTTCCAAATCTAACACTATTTCCATCATATTGAGTAAAGGTAATAAACTTACTTTTATCTCCTATCATGTGATATGAGCATCTACTATCTATGATCTACTTGTCATTCTTGTTCACACAGGTTGCAAATGTTGTTTCTTCATCTTCATTTAATTCATCCTTCATGGCCACATAGACTACTTCATCATCATTCTCATCAGAATCTTCTTCAACAATGTAGCATCTTTTTCCTTTGTCCTTGTAATCTCTACTATCATCTTCTCTCTTGTTCTTATACTTGTTTCCTTCTTTGTAATTCTTCTTCTATGTACACCTTGCACCAATATGACCTACTTTATTTCAATTAAAACAAATGTAGGTAGCTTACCTTTGTATTTACCTTTTTCTTTGTGAAATCTTCTAGAAAATAATGCTTCCAACTATTCCACATCTTCCTCATTTGTGATACTATCACTAGATGCATGTTTTCCATTTCTACTCTTCTTCATTGATTTCACCTCCTTAGTGTCTTTCAATGTCAGCTTGGCCTTGATAGCATGTTCAAGATTCTCAAGTCTATAGTTATCAAAGTTGGACAATTCAAATGCAATAAGTCTTCCCATTATTCCGTCAAAGGTTAGTGTGTTTCCTTGGTACACACCTTGGCTCTTAGATAGTTAAAACTCTAATAGCATATATAGGAAGTAGGGTTCTCAAGTATTTTCTATTGATAGTCTCTTCTTCCAATTGACCACCCAAACTTCTTATTGCAGTTACCACTTCTTTCATTCTAGCAGCATATTGACCAACATTTTTGCCTTCCTTGATTTTCATGTCATCAAACCTTCCTTTGAGGCTTTCTCTTTTTGCTCTTTGAACATTCTAATCTCCTCCATACATATCTAACAAGGCTTTCTACATTTTGAATGTAGTGTCACATCCTTTGATGTCATCAAATTCAACATAGGTAAGTGCAAAGGCAATTTCCAACATTGCTTGATTGTGCTCCTTCCTTCTGTTCAAATCATCTACAATAAGAGGTCCAGTTGGATCTACATGTTCCACTCCTATTGAGGTTTTTGAATGATCACATATTGATCCAAGGTGCAGTTTCAATAGACTTTTCCATGCAGTGAAGTTAAATCTATTAAGCTTGAGAACTTCTCTCTTGGACATCTTGATCTTCCTACTTCTAGTACCTTTAAATTAAATCAGTAGATCGCTCTAATACCAATTGTTAGAAATTCTTTAGAATAACTAGGAGGGAGGGTGAATCTTGATTCAAGGTCCAAATGTCCAATTCAAAAATTTTCATCAAGAAAAGTTTGCCCATCAAACTATTCATTTCATTCAAGCTTAAACATTCCTATTCAGCAAGTTACTGTAAATCAACATGCAATCATAACACATAAAATATCAACACATAACACAGTGATTTATGTACAAACCTAGTTTGGGAAAAACCACCAGTAACATGCTACTCAATTCTCACTCTTTTGAAGGGATGCCCTATGAAAGGCCTACCCTATTAAAGGCTACAACACACTATTAAATGTGACCTAGTTAAAGAATTTAACCACCTTGTTAGAAGTGAGCCTAGTTAGAGGACTTTAGAACATTCACTTGGAATGTCACCCTATTAAAGGATTTACAGATGGTTGTTAAACAAACCTAAGTCCATAGGATTTTTTCCCTAACTAATACAATTGCTAGAGAGTAACAATAAGGATTTTTGACTTTATTGCAATTCACAACTTATCTTGCAAATTTTAGATCACCATTCAGCTTATAACATTGCCTAGCTTTTGGTCTCTGCAACTTCGATAGCTTGCCCTCATTTCAAGCTTTGTCTCTTTGAGTCCCTGTGCTCAATGTACCAGTACAATCCTCTCTTTTTGACCACTTATCAAAGTAGAGTATATGTGCTTTGTTCTTCCTTCTCCTAGATGCTTTCTCCTTGACACCCTTCAAACACTTTGTAATCTGGCACACTAGTAGCTCTTACTTCTTGGTCTGTGACTCCTTAAATAAAAGTCTAGAATTTCTTTTCCCACTCAATTCTTCCCTCCTTTAATTTTAGTTCAAATGGATTAGGTAGGATTCATTGAATCTAACCCACATTTTGTTTCTTCTATAAACATCATGAAGAATCCTCTTGAATTTTCTCAAAAATGGTTTACATAAAATTTTGTGCCACTAGATCATCATCTTTATCCTCCAACTGGCTCACAAAATTCAAGGTAACAACTTTGTCGACTCAAATTTGGTAAATCTTTGACATTTCCAATAATGCAACAACTCAACACTATTGAAATTATAGTGCTCGGTACATAGTGTGTTACTCAACATCAACTACATTTTATTGATGCTCGGCACCTATTGTGGATTCACTCACCATCCACTATGTTTTATTGATGCTCAACACCTGTCACTTTTCTTGGCACTTGAACACACTTGGCTCCTTCTATATTACTCAACACACTAGATTTTCCATTTGCTCAAGCTCTAACTAAAATTTTTTTTAGCTTGAACTAGCTTTCTTTGCACTCACTGATGAACTTAGTTAAGCTTTGTAGTCAACCTTATTCCAACTTATTCCTCCAAAGGTTCTAAGTGTGACCAACCTCTATATCTTCAAGTATGTTAATAATACATCATTTAACCATTGTCTTAGCTGATCCTTGCACTTCATTAGAAAACCATAACTAAACCTTTCCCTTAGGTTCTTTTGTTACATCTTGTCGATTAAATCCTCTTCATCAATCAACTAAGTGACAATACTTCGATCTTATAAGCAATTTTTATTCCTGCAAATAGCAGGTTTGATGTCAATGAAAAAAAATGATTGAAAACATTCTTTATCAATAATCTCCCTCTTTGCAATCAATCTTCTTCAATGATATTTTCAATCAGATTTTCAAAAGGAGGGCCTTATTTCCCACACATTTCATGATGAATCTTCGCAATATTGTGCCAACATTGTTACATGTTCTTGTGCTAAGTTGGTACTCAAAGGCCCTGTGCCTTCTATTCCTGATCTTGAACAACACAAAGATAAAACCCTTGCTAGTCCATCTAGAAGAAGTGAAAAACTTGCAACAAATATAGTAGCCACTAGCTATAGTGTTATTGATTAGTTAAAATGAACTAATGTTCAAATCACAATCTTTGAGTTGCTTAAAATCTCACCTGCCCATAGGCAAATTCTTGACAAAGCCCTCACTAAGGAAAATGTCCCTCAAGATCTTGATCTTAAGTTATTCCAATCTATGGTAGGTCATCTAACCTTGCCTTACTATATGTCCTTCTTTGAGGAGGATGATAATTCATTGGGTCACCCACATAATCAACCTCTACACATTGAGGTCATGATACAATAGAAATGTGTCCATCAGGTACTCATTGATAATTAAGCTTGGTTGAACATTGTCTCTTCTACTATGCTTAGGCAATTAGATGATTCTAAGGAATCTATTGATCCTCATCGCAAGATCACTATCAAAGTGTATGACAAAGTTGAGGGAAAGTCTCTAGGTCTTGTGGTGTTACCCCTCTATATTGGTCCTATAGAAAGGGATGTCACTTGTTAGGTCCTTGATAAACCCTCGGCTTATAATATTTTGCTAGGAAGACCATGGAGACATGAGATGCACGTTATACCATCCACTTATTATCAATGTGTCAAATTCTTATTTCACAGCTCTGAAGTTACTATCCTTGCAACTACTAGCTATACTTGTAACATGTTGAAAGCTACTAAAAAATTTGTATCTACTAATAGGGAATCTTTTGATCATCATGATGACAAGCTAAAGCAAATTGAATAGTCACTCTAGCTAAAAGAAATTAGAATGGGTAAATATCACATAGAACTAGTGTTGTTATTGACATGTCTTCCTAAGTCTCCCCATCATTATGGGAGATCATCTTAGACAAAGAAGCCATTTGTGTTGACACCTCAGACTAATTATAATGGTACTTTTGTCAAAGATATGGCTCCCCTAGAGGACAAAAATGAAAATAGAGCCATTTTTGTGTGGCTTTTCAAAGAGAAGACTCTGGTTGACCTCACAAAATAAACTCATGAGATCACTCCTAAGAAATATGGTCCTAGTCTTAGACTCATGAAATGCTTTGGCTATAAGGGAGTTGGTCCTATTGGATGCAACAAAAATAGTCTAATCGATCCTATTAAAGCAATAGCTTGAAGAAATAGAGATACATCTAGTCTAGGCTTTAAGAAGGCTCCCTTCCATTTAGGGATTAATAGATTCATACCAGAACCTGAGGGTTCATCCATAAATGAGTCACAAGTTGAGTCTGATGTTCAAGAAGATAATACTAATGATGAGGATCCTTATCCTTATCCTATTCCTCATGATCTTACTAAATTCTTTATTAAACCAGATGACTTCTTGCCATGTGTCAGCACTATGGATGGTACTAGTGATTCTTCTAAGGACAATACTGATTTACACCATGCCCATTCAAAATAGGGAGAGTCTAGTTAGGTGTTATCCAGATAATGAAGGAGAGTATGTCCATATCATTGTCAAGGAATTCTATAGTTTGTCGCCATGTAGCACTAATTCTAAGGAATATGAATTTGGATCCCTTTTGGAAGCAACTACAGATAAAGATATTGATCAAGTTCATGTCTATGAAAATAAACTTGAAGTAGGTGAAATGTCTAGGGTTAGATCAGATGGGTCCGATCCAACTAGTGTTCACAAGTCTTTGGTTGATGACATTAGTACTCAAAGGCATTTGAACATGCCTGTGGATGAGGTCGCACTAGGTCTCAAATTGCTTGTCCAAGCATTTAATGATTAAACTGTAAACACAATCAAGCCTTCCACTACTCTTTCACTCACATATCCTAAGCTTGTAGGTTGGAATCCCAATTTATCTAGTGAAGTCTCTGCATTCTAGAAAGACTGTGCTCTTGCCTGCTACTTAAACATTGTCGAACTAGTAATGTCTTCCACTAGTGAACAAGTGTCAATATGACTGAAGATGACATCAAATATCTTAGTCATACAATCAAAAGGAAAAAATAGAAGGTTCAATGGTGAAAACCACATTGTGGTAGTGTTGGAACCTAAAAGAGTAAAAATAAAAGAAGTATCCAAGGGTGAAAACCTCTCTGAGGTTCCTACAGAAGAGATATTTGATGCGCTTCCTAATCATTTTCAAGAAAGATCATCAATGTTGATAGAGCCAACATAGATGATCAACTTGGGAATGAAAGAACATCCTCACATGATACGTCTTGCACAGTCCCTATCCCCAAAGGAAAAAGAGGAGTTCATTACTTTCTTCCAAGAGAAAAAGATAAGCTTTGCATGGACATATTCAAACATGTCAGGGTTAGATCCTAACCTTATTATGCATCACTTGTCCATCACACCAAGTATTAGACCAGTCAAGAAACATTTAGGAAAATGCATCCTCATGTTGCATTACTCATCAAAGCTGAATTGGAGAAACTTCTGAAAGCTGGTTTCATTCACACTATTGATTATGTTGAATGGATATCAAACATTGTTCCAATATCCAAGCACGACAAATCTATCAGAGTTTGTACTGACTTCTGCAATCTCAACTTAGCATGTCCTAAGGATGATTTTCCACTTCCCAACATTGATATGATTGTGGATATGATAGTGGGATATGAGATGTACCCACTCATGGACAAATTTTCTAGTTAATCAGATCAAAATTGTACCAAAAGATTAGGAAAAGACTTCTTTTATGTATGCATCAAGAACCTTCTATTGCAACATGATGCAAGTTGGTTTGAAAAATGCTAGTGCTACATATCAAAGAGCAGTCACTACAATTTTCCATGATATGATGCATAAGACCATGGAGGACTACATGTATGATACCTTGGTCAAGAGCACAAAATGCAATACTCATCTTCAAGATTTGGGACCTATCCTAAATCGCATGGAAAAATTCAGTCTCAGACTTAATCTTAAGAAATGTGCATTTGACATCACATCAAGAAAACTACTAGGATACATTGTGTCTACAAAAAGGAATTGAGGTGGATCTAGAGAAATTCGAAGCAATTACAGATATGCTACCACCTGTAATACTAGTCAAATGATAGGCTTATAAGGAAGACTTCAATCTATTCATAGCTTCATCTCACAACTGGCAAATAGATCACAACCTTTTACAAAGACTCTACATAAAGGTTTGAAATATAACTAGAGTCAAGATTGCGAGAAAAGGCTGACATAGATAAAACAATATCTTGCTAATCGACTAATCTTAATGCCTCCTATCTATGGGAAGCCTCTAATTTTTTACATCTCAGCAATAGAGACATCTCTGGGTATCTTATTAGGTCAAGAAGATCAAAAAAATAAGGAATGAGTTATTTACTATCTGATTTATACATTGATCTCTTATGAGATGAATTACAGTATCATTGAGAAAGCTTTCTTTGAAGTCATCTTTACTTCCCAAAAGTTGAGACACTACATTCTTGCTCACACTACACAGCTAGTGGCTAAAATTGATCCACTAAAGTACTTACTTAGTAAGGCAACTCTAACAAGAAGATTAGCTAAATGGGTCATGATATTAAGTGAGTTTTACATCCAATATGTTGAATAAAAGGATATCAAGGGACAAGTGATTAGTGATCAGCTAGTGGATGCACCGATGCAAAGTCTTCTCCCACTGAACATTAATTTTCTTGATGAATCAATTCTGATACTCTCACACAAAACTCGGGTGATGTTCTTTGATAGTTCCTTCACACAACAGGGATCTAGTGTTGGATTAATCTTCATTACACCTTAGAGATACTCACTACCTAAGGCATACAAGATTCTATTTTCTTGTACCAACAATATTGTAGAATATGAGGCTTTGATTAATGGCATGAAAATTGTAGCTGAATAGAGAGTAGATCATCTGAACATCTTTGGGGATTCTCAAATCATAATGAACTAGGTTAATTATGTATATCAAAAAAAGGATGAGAAATTGATCCCTTAAAAATGCATGGTTGATGATATGAAGAAAAACTTTGCTAATATCACTTTTCAATAAATTCCTCGAGTGGACAATTAAGCTGTTGATGCCATGGCTACTCTAGCTTCTTTGCTACAAATGCTAGAGAATGATATTCGACACAAGTTCCTGGTGAAAACATTAATCTACCCTACCTATGATACCCTTGAATCTTGGATGATTTTTTCTATTATAGGACAAGATTCATCTCGCTACCACCACATATACTCCTATCTATGCGACCAAACTATTACAGATGGTCTAGCTTGGAATGAAAAATGTCACCTTATCTATAATGCTTCACGGTATGTCATTATTGCTGATGAATTTTTTAGGAGAGGTCTTGATGGAACACTCCTTAGGTGTCTATAATTTTAAGAGTCCAAATGTGCATTAATTGACATTCACAAGGGCATTTGTGCATCTCACTCAAATGGCTTGAAACTAGCTCGCAAGGTTATTAGATTTGGTTACTATTGGCCAAATATAGAGCAAGAGGCAATCAAGTATGCCAAGTCCTACAAATAGTACCAGCTCCATGGGAATATGATTCATGCTCTAGCCAAGGAGCTAATTCCATCTGTCACACTATGACCATTCCAATAATAGGCCTTTGATCTTGTAGGTCAAATTCACCCATCTTCCTCTAATGGACATAAGTTCATTATTACAACTATAGATTACTTCACAAAGTGGGTAGAGGAAGTACCTCTCTCAATGGAAAATGGAAAAATTGTAGCTTTTTTTATCACCAACTACATTATATGGAGGTATGGTGTACCTCTATTATTACTAACAATGGAGGACAATTCAAAAATAAAGATCTTAAGGAGCTATGTGAAAAGTTCAAAATAATGCAACATTGGTCTTCTATCTATTATCCCCAGGGAAATGGTCAAGTAGAGGCATCCAACAAGGCAATCCTCAAGATTTTGTATCACATAGTAAATCTAGGAGGGACTGGCACCTTCAGATTAACCTAGCTTTATGGGCATATAGAACAAGCATTAGAAATCCAACGGGTACAACACCCTTTGCTTTGGTCTATGGAGTGGATTTTGTGCTTCCAATTGAGGTTGAGATCCCCACTTTGAGAATCTCCATGAAGGGCCTCATTACTAATGAAGATTATAGAATATCTCAACTTCAAAAGCTAGTGTTATTAGATGAACATCGGCAAGTGGTGTGCGATCATCTTCAAGCTTATTAGCAACATATGTCCAGGAGCTACAATAAGAAAGTTAAGCCACATGACTTCTAGCTGGGTGATCTCATTCTGAGAGAAAACCCTAAGAATCAACAACAAAGGGTCCAAAATGGGAAGTTAAAACCCAACTGGCTTGGTCCTTACATAGTCGTTGCAGTGTATGAATTTGGTGCTTATCAACTTTCTACAGCTAAGGGAGAGGTGCTCAAGGAGCCCATCAACAGTCTCCACCTGAAGTAGTTCTATAGTTGATCTAATCTTAGAAGCTCTTTGTATATACTTAAAATTCCTAAAAAAAATTATTATCTTGGTGAAAACCTAGCAATAGGCACCTTGGTAATACCAAAAATATTTAAAAAAATCCAAAAAATACAAAAAATTCAAAAAGAGAAAAATTCAAAAAAAAAGTGTCATTGATGGAAACTTGGAAACAGACATCATGGTAGCAAAAATAGAATTTCTGCCAAGAAGATGAAAACCTAGTAAATAGGTGCCTCTTGTTCCTAATGCTATATCTCATAGAACATCTTCTAGCTTCTTGTACAGTTTCTTTCTTGCTTTAGTTTGCTGCTTTTACTCATGTATGCATGGATTGGATCTTGTCAGAACTCGGGTACACCACCCTATAGTGTCATAGAATCTCTTTTGCAATAATTACTAGTTGTTCTAACTGTATTTGCCTATTGTTTCTAGTGTCACTCTTTTTTAAGATTCTCCTCATAGAATCTCTTTCACAATAGTCACTAGTTATTCTAACTGTGTTTTCCTACTAGCACTAGTGTCACTATTTTTCAAGATTCTCCTCATAGAATCCCTTTTGCAATAGTCACCGATTTTTCTAACTACATTTGCCTACTGTCACTAGTGTCATTCTTTTTTGAGATTCTCCTCATAGAATCTCTTTTGTGATAGTCACCAATTTGTCTAACTATGTTTGCCTACTATCAATAGTATCACTCTTTTTTGAGATTCTCCTCATAGAATCTCTTTTGTGACTATCACTAGTTGTTCTAACTATGTTTGCCTACTATCATTAATGTCACTCTTTTTCGAGATTATCCTCATAGAATATCTTTCGCAATAGTCACCAATTATTCTAATTGCATCTGCCTACTATCGCTAGTGTCACTCCTTTTTGAGATTCTCCTCATAGAATCTCTTTCACGACAATCACTAGTTTTTCTAACTACATTTGCCTATTGTTGCTAGTGTCACTCTTTTTTGAGATTCTCCTCATAGAATCTCTTTAATGACAGTCACCAATCATCTTGACTACGTCTACCTACTATCATTAGTGCCACTCTTTGTTGAGATTCTCCTCATAAAATCTCTTTTGTGACAATCACTAGTTGTTCTAACTATCTCTGTCTACTATCACTCATGTCATGGCTAAGATTCTCATCATGGAAGATCTCTCTTGTGTCAGTCACTAGTCGTCTTGATTGTGTTTATCTACTATTGCTTAGTTCTAAAAAGGTTCTTCTTACTGAAGATTCCTCTTTGAATTCAGCCATTAGTTGTTTTAATTGTGTCTATCTACTGTTGTCACCCTACTGAAGAGATTTCTTTCAAACATGTTCTAAACATTGACATTTGACATCAATCCTATAACATAGAAAATGAACTCAATATGTTGAATTTGTTTGAGATATGCTAATCTTTCCTTTGCTCATTTTTCTTTTCCTTTTTCATGTCTCTTTGAGTGACTCGATGATGTCTCTTTTGACTAGGGGAGCAAGGATTGGGAGAATGATCTTTTCTTTGATTTCTATATGTGTTTTAGTTCAAATGATCTAAAGCATCCATATTAAAGAGGAGTGTCCACTATAAGAGCCTACATCTCATATTGGATGGCCATTTGTACCTCAACTCCTTTTATATGGATAAAACAATGAGGTTGGTTCTTCTCCTTGCTTGTTGGAGTGAACTTTTCATGCTACAGTAAATACTAATACTCATCCTGTTAAGTGAATGTATAGATCACTATGAGTATATCTAGCACACTTTTGTCTTAGGTTACGAACACAAGGGTCATTGTGGATGGAATACTTACTGATTACTTAGCATAAGAGGAATCTCCAATGTGTCTAGTGTATCTGTAGGAAAGAAACATTCTAGTCATCCTAGTGTTTATGCTTTGATGCTTATGTTAACTTGCTACATTAAAAGGGACAAATGTTCTGGTTATTTTGGCTTCTTGTGCCTCTAATACTTACATTTAATCCTGACAAAACTAGAACATATGTCCTATTCATATTCCTATGATTACAATGTCAGTGGGGATTGTATGACATCTAGGATTTACTATATGCTCAATGATGGTAATTTTTGAAGCTTGGTAACTAGACCTAGGGTTTCATCTAGTTTAAGAATGTATCTAGAATAGGCTTGCATTACATAAATGCATTGCTTGATGATTAATTCACTTACATATTTTTGATGAGGGATTGTTAGTCTCTTCAAAGTATCA
This sequence comes from Cupressus sempervirens, assembly GCA_028749045.1. Classification (NCBI taxonomy): domain Eukaryota; kingdom Viridiplantae; phylum Streptophyta; class Pinopsida; order Cupressales; family Cupressaceae; genus Cupressus; species Cupressus sempervirens. The sequence continues at coordinate 554,599,063 of CM053792.1, forward strand.
TGTTTATTTATGGATACACAAGTGTTCGGTTCTTTGGTTCATCCTCTCGCTCCTCAAAAAAATACCTATCACTATCAACAAAAACATGGAACACTACATGAGATGTCAGTTCAATCATATCTGCATTTCATACATCATTTCATAATCCATCTCATCTACACTACACTCATTCAGTTATCAAATCAAATTTTCATTCATATATCACAATCATAGCATAAAACATCTCATGTGGAACAAGTAACAAACATAGAAAATGACACATGCACATGGTACTCGACTCAAAATCTTGTATATATATGTGTATCAAAGGTGTAAATCACTACAAAAAATGAACACTACTCGAGCATTGTCGACCAAAAATGGTATAAAATAGTGATAGCACACCAATGGATACATAGCTAGGCCAAAATTAGAATCAAAACTGTCTAGCTCTCTCTCACTCCCTCACCTCCTAGAGGAGGAGGAGGAGGTAGCGGAGGCAAGATGTCTTGTATCATAGCTAGTCGAGCACCTCCTAAATCTTGTGCATACTTTGGAAATCAAAGCACCTACTCTACCTCATCTGGGACAACTATGAAATATGCTACAAAGTAATATGCCACTCTTGTTGAGTATAGCTAGATCTCATCTTATTGCTACTCTAATCTCTACTCAACTCTCTAGATCACTACTCTAGCTAACCCCGCAAGCCATAGATCTCTTGATCCTGCTCTGCAATTTGTGTATCACACATAGCCACCTATATCTGTCGGTCCCCTAGCTATCACTATGCAGTCTGAATCTTCTCTCTAGCTATCCTCAAAGCATCTTGTGTCTATACCAAGAGGTCGGCTCCCACAACAGGCTAATTTGGCATATCCTCATTGCCCTACTCTACTAGCTGATGCTCCTCTATGCAAAGTCTCTGTTGTTGCCTCCCACCAATCCTGCTACCTCTCGCACCTAGATCTACCCCCATCTATTGAGCTAAGATCTACACCTATTGCACTCTATGCCTCACCTATTGGGGTTCCTCTGGTTGTAGTGCTTGTTGAGGTGCCTGCACTAGCTACCTCGGTGCTCCCATCCCCACTGGATCCATGAAGCATGGGAAGGGATGGCTAGAAAAATATGCCTTGTACACTAACATCATCCTCGCATCTACGACCACTAGCAAGTAGTCCAGTTGTGTCAGAACATAGTTGATGACATCTATCATGGATCTCCCTAGATCTAGTCTTTGTGACCATCCTCGCTCAAAATCTCTCACTAGCCACACATAGGAGAAATTCTCCTGTGATATGTCCTATGGTCTCCCATACTGGTGCCACACATGAATCAGTGGGAATTACTCCACTATCTATGAAGATCGACCTATCAATCGTCATGATACAAACATGTGGCTCAGCTTTACGGTCGTATCATCCTAGTCCTCAGTCCCTCGCTAAAGCCACCATACAATGGACACTAAGTCATCCAAGCAAGCCGTCCACTACTCAGTCTTCCCTAGAGTTTTATGTTAAGCTAGCCTCAGTATCTTCATATGTAAGGCTCTGAAGGTTGCCTTTTATCCTCAAAAATGGGTCACGTAACTAGTAAATGCTCCCACGCCCATATCTACAAAATATAAACTCCAATGGCCATGCTCTTTTGCTCATGATACACTATCTCATGCATCTCATGGTACATATGTTTGAGCATGCAATGTCCCAACCTATATCTCTCTGGGGTATCTAGGATCCTCTGGAGCATCTAGCCCCAGCCGCACTCCAATCCATGCTAGCCTATGTCAGGCATCAAGAAGAAACTAATGAATATTGCCAAAATGGATGACAATCTATGTGTAGGCCCATAGATATGCACTAGCTCATCCCATGTAATGTCTTTTCCCATGATCAAATCCTGCTAAAAAATGGCTTGCAATGCCTCTGTACCTACTCAGGGCACTTTGTCATAGACTACCCTTGGCCTATGAAATGGAACCATAGTATCCTATATATATATCCTTGGGTATGATGGTCATCTCTCCCTGTGGTAAGTGGAAGGTGTTTGTCTCGAAATGGAAATGTTCCACCAATGTAGTCAGCAAGCCATGATTCACCAGCATTGGTGAAATCTAGCATAGATATGATAATCCCAAACTATCAATATGCACCATATTTGCATCATCAAGACTCTGCAATAGCACTCCATATGGTGGATAATGAGACCGAAATCCAATATAATCAAAGGTAACTTGCACACATGAGAAAATACAAGATGCAAATAATTAGTCTTCACTTAACAGACAAACATGAACAAAAAAGTGCAATGAAAACCTTAAATTTCAACTTCAAAACTTGCAATTGACACCAAATTCTTTTGCAAGAACTCACTTCCTTGCACAAAATTGCACATCTTTGCATGAGGATTCACTTTCTTGTGTGAGAAGTGACTAAAAAATCAGCAAAAAATGACCTAGAAAAGGGGTTTCTTGCACGATGCTTGGGCATCAGGGGAGAATACCCATCGCAGTGCACAAAGAAACATCAAACTGGTGAATCTTCATGAAAGAAATGAAATCCCCACATGAGAACCAACAAGAAAATTCTAAAATGACATTAAAGACATGCTAAAAGACCTTTAAATGCATGAAATATTAAATGTGAGGCAAGATTATCAACTACTCACTAGAGGTTTATAGTCTGTCGGTCAACTGTGTCGACGAGAGTGCTTGAAACGATGATAAGACATGGGGACCACCATTTTTGCCTCATAGCTCTACTATTTACTAAAGAAAAAAGTGCAAATGATTTGAAAATGACCCTTTGGGCCCTTATATAGGTTTTGACCTAATTTTTCAAAGTGCTATGATTAGCACGAAAATCACCCCCTAGCTAATTTGACCGTTCTAAATCCATTTTTGGGATCGAATTCAAAATTTGACACACTTAAAAAAATCAAAAATGCATTTTAAAATTTTGGGACCAACGTGATCAAAGGCTTGTGCATGTCATGCCCAAACTACGTGGGCAAAAACACACAATTTTTTTTTAAATTTTTTTTTTAAAAATTAATAATTAGAATGCTCAAAGTTCGATAAGGTTATGATCACAGTTTAAGTATAGGTTCTCTACATTACATCCTAAGTTTAAAAACTTGTGGAGGAATACATCGTTAAGAATTTGAAGCTTTCGTCATACGATTGATATCAACATTTATTTTGTTTTGAATTAATCTTAAAACAATAGATTTAAATTTCCTCTATAACAATATAATTAAAGATAAATTTAACATTTATTACATAGCATCTTTCATCTCATACACGGTTAACATTAATATATATTTTTATAATCTCATTGCTATATATAAAAAAAACATCTATCAATAGTAATTTAAGAAAATTAAGAAAACTCTATGAGTACAATAAAGAAATAATAATTAAATTATATCTAAATTGAGAATCTAACTTCATTAAGATATTTCCATTAAAGACAACAATTAACATAATCAAACCAAATAATAATTAAATAATTCTTATATATACTTGAAATTAAATAATGCTAACTACTAAACAAAATTAAATAACTAATTCTTAAACTATCTAACTACCCTTTAGATTTAAACTAAATAATATTAAAAAATAAACTAAATTAACATAAATATAAACTTATTAAAATTTAAACTAACTTAAATTAACTAACATGCTAAAATAAATTACCTACAAATTTTAATAAATTCAACTAACTAACAAAATAAACTAATGTATTAACAATTACCAAAACAAAATAAATTATATAAACTAAACTAACATATTAACTAAACCTAAAATCAATACTAACAACTAATACTATTTAAAACAAACTAAACTACAATCAAAAACTTAATATTAAACTAACCTACTTACTAACCTAACACCTAACCTACACTAACCCCCTTCACCCCTACTCTATCCCCCTGCCACATGTCATGTCAGCCTCCCAAACCCCAAACCCTGCACATTCCCAAGTGTTGCTACTTGATGCAGCGCTCTGCCCAAGGGGATCAAGCGCAGACCATGAGCAAGGTCACGTCCAAGTGCAAGGTGGGGAATAGGCATCCCAAGTCAAGTGGGAAATTGATACCACTTTAAAATTAAATTAGTTTAAAAACAAACACTTGCACACCAACGTATCCCAAGGAGAACTTTATCACTACCCAAGGTCAGATTGAGGGGATAGGGTGATGTCACCCTCATGATCAAGACTCCCATGTGAGCGCTTAGGAAGAATTTAAGTGGGTTGAGTGAATAAAAACATTTGCCTCCTTTGTTGACCTTGGGAGATGGGGATTCATGCCCAACTAAAGCATTTCATTAATTAATTTTTAAAAAAAAAAAACTTGCCCACCTGCCACCTTTCCATGCACTTCCTTAGGGGTGACATAATCACCCAAGTTTGGATATTATAAGGAAGTTATGACATAAAGATAGTTTGTTCGGGTTGGGATAAAGTTGGATGACAATTGCTTGTTTTTTTGTTTGATGTTTATTTTATTACTATTTTTTAATCTAAAAATAATAATTTTCAAATAAGCAAAAAGGATATTTAAGGAATCATTTTGATTCTTTGTTACTAAAGGCATTTAATTTGCTTCTCCCATACAAAAGACAGAGAGTTTTTTTACTCTCTTGAACACATTTTTATTTTGTCTTATAATTTTCCAAGTATAAAATTTTCAGTTGATTAATAATCAAGGGGGGATTTTTTTTTTAAAGTACATTGAATAGATCTACTTGCAAATAGATAAACCAAGAGATTTAGATAATTATGTAAACCACAATGCAAGTATTGATTTGATTCCAATAATCACAAAAACTAATATTTCATTCATAATAAAATTTTCGTTTCCAACATATAAGAAAACTTGAAATTTGCCTAATTGAATCAACATCATTTCCATCCTATTTTTGATGTGCATCCATCTAATTTAAAATTATGATTAAATCACATGATAAACAATTATACTCAATCACCAATTTTATTGGCAAACCTGATTCAAAGGCTTAGCCAAGAAAGAACTAGGAAGAAACCCGACTTCGTTGACATTACAACAAAGTTTGAAATACAAATTTCATAAGATTTCAATCCCAAATTACAACAATTTAATTGAATTTCCTTTGTAATGCCCCACCAAGGGATCCAAAGAATTAACCTAGAATTTTACTAAGTTTGGTAGCATTTTTTTTAATTTTTTTTTTAAATATGAAAATAAATACCACATATAACTTATGCACCATAACGGAAGCAATAGCAATGTCCATCTAAAAGTAATCATAACATACACAACTGGTTATATTCTTTAAAGATCCCTTAATGGTGAATTACATCTAAATCAACTAACATTATTGATTCCATTTAATATAACAACCACATGAAATAATAATGATAAGTCCATTGTTTATACATTATATTTCAAATGCTCAATCATCCACTGTACATGTCACAGTGTATGAAAAGCTTAAAAGAATATACATATGTGAAATAAGATAC